>PVHX01024195.1:0-24435 GCA_004024805.1 Geosciurus inauris
AAAACCTTCATCCTTGTTCTTTTGACATTCATTTCATGCTTCTGCTTTGAACTCTAGCAAGCCTCTCCTTTTTTTTTTTTTTTTTTTTTGCATCTGTTGTGGCCTTCATCATATACTATTGTAAATCATATACTTGTCTGAATGCATAGGCTGTTTCCTTTGGTTAGAGGCTGTTTCATTTTAATCTTGCTATATCCAGCATCTAACACAATGGCTGGCACGTAGCAAACGGTAGGCAAATATTTGTAGAACAAATGTGTTCATTTCCTAGTGTCAGCTCTGCCTCAGTGCATTTCATTCAATGTTAAGCTTGTTCAGCTCTTGAAATGTCAATCATCCTCAAAGCCAAGCAGCAGTGTTAGACATGGTGATTGCTCTCCTAAGTGCCTTCACTTCCAGCTGGGATCCTGGACCTGGCACTGAAGCCAAGCTACAAGTGACCCAATTAGTCCTTTGGTTATTTCCAAAAAGATTGGGAATAATCATGAACTGAGATGGCCAAAAACTGGGACATGCAGAGTTCGATGAGAGCTGAAATGTTTAGGGTGCCAGATGTAAGTCTTTTTGACAGTTTCAATAGTTTCCAAAATAAAGTAGTTTGCATTTTAATTGTTTTCAGGAGCTTTTTATCAACAAAATATGTTTATTGACTAATCAGATTTTTATACCAGATTAGAAATTAACAGTGCGTTGGCCACAAAAATAAGATACAGAATCTCTTCTTTTTGGCCTGGCTATAGAAGAATTTCTGACAACAGAATTCAACCAGATGCCATGTATCTTTCCAGAGTGCAATCTGGGGCTAACAAACAGTGAGTTGCCTTCAGATCACATGCTCTAATCAATGTCAGGGAGTGGATGCTGAGAAGGCAACTCTCCCAGAGGAATCAGTAGTAAATGGATCTTTGACAGGCTTTTAATGCTTTTTTCTAAAGGCTCATCTCTTGCTTCATAGTCACAGTTTGTTGGTGAGTCTGATGGCTGATGTCACAGATAAGTGCAAGTAATACCCTGTTGGTATCTTATTTACTCAGGGGAAAAGCCAGGCACAAAATACTCTTCAAACAAGACAACATTCATGAAGTGGCTGATGAATTTAAAGTTCAGTATCATGTATTTTAGATGATGGCAACTGTTACTAAGAAATTATACTCAAATTCCTTTAATACTTTTTCAGCTGGCTAACATATAACGCCATGTAAGAATTTCTTTGGGAGCCTTACATGGCATTCTAAAGCATTGAAATGAGTCTTGAAACTCAAAATATTTCTTTACTTTTATAAATGATAGAAGTCTGTGTACATATATACAGTTGTAGAAAATCTATTATATATACCCATTTGTGGGATATATGTGTGTGTGTGTGTGTATATGTACATTATATATATATATATATATATATATATATATATATATATGTATATATATAGTCAATGAGTAAAAATGATGTCCAGTTTTGAGGACAAAAGTACCAAGGTACAGTTTGAGAATCCAAATGGGTAAAGGTTATAGCCATGTTAGATGCTGTTTTTTGATATTTGAGGAGAGGCAATCTGCTTTTTTGATTATTGTATAAAAAGGAGAAGTAAATAATCATGTCCACTAATGAGAACTTTTAGTTTTTTAAATATTAGGTAACTAAACTCAGCTGATTTGTGTAGATGTGCACATTAACTAATACCAGATGAACAGGATGAAAAAGGAGACTAAAAATTTGAATGCAAATGTCTAAGACAATGTAGACTTAAAGTTGTTCATTTTTAACTTTCTACATTTCTTAAATTAGTTTATTTCTTTCACAGTTTAAACATTCTAGTAGAGTTCTACAGATTCATTCTGCTTCAGAGGAAATGCCAATCTTTTTGCAAAACTGCTTTCTGATTATAATAATATAGGTAGATCTTTATTGTGTGTATACATTTGCTGTATACATTAGCTGATAATTTAAATATTCATCCTAAACATTAGTTTATATGTCTCCATACAAAGCGGTCTACAATAATTTCAGCCAAAATGAGTGTATATTTTACATGAATATCTCTACTTCTCTTTCTATAGCACATGTCTGCTCTATAAAATCCCTCTTTAATTTCTGAATATGAATTCTCTGTCTTTTAGCATCAGATTCAAGTCTTTGTGGGACTTGAAGCTCATACATTTTCAGGGGCCTCAAAGAAAAGAAAATGATATTATTTTATATCATAATTCTATTATAATGCAAATTTATTGCATTACAAATAAAAAACATGACAGTGAATACTTACTGGAAAATAAAAATAAATCCTTAAATATTTAAGTGTTTAAAAATGAAAAAATATCACTATTGTCACAGAAACTTGAAGAATAGCATTATTTTTAATTAATTTTCTTGTAGCACTCTGATTCTATTAGTTGTCATATTTCTTTAGTCTCTTTTATTCTGGAATAGTTCTCCAGTCTGTCTGCATCTTTCTTGACCTTAATATTTTTGTGGAGAATAGGACCTTTACTTTGCAGACTCTCAACCTCACTTGTCTGAGCTTTCTTTTAAATGACTAAACCCATTTCTGATTAATGTCTTTCTTGAAGTCACCTAGTTTGTAAATGACTTTGCTTTACTTATTATCATTATATTTGCAGTCTAGAATGAGAGAACATAGGCAGAGTTTCTAGCACATAATGTAATACAAAAAGTTAATTGATAACTGTACCCTCAGTTTTCATCTTTTGTCTTTTTGTTTCTAAATTTCTTTCATAGCTGTGTTGTTTTCTTCAGTTTGGCTACTTCCTTGATCACTCCAGGGAAACTATTGTTACTGAGGTCAGTTTTTGATGTTCTCTAAAACTCTAGGATCAAAAGTACTTGTTCTCATTCTTGAACTCTTTGTCAACTAGAAGAAGCAGCTGTGTTCTCAGGCTTCAGTCCTGCAGGTAGCCTGTGACATCTTACCTGGGTTTGTCATTTCCCCCATGCTCTTCTCTGTGAGCATCTGACAGGCTTCTCTCCTTGTCTGCACTCTCCCTCCCCAATGTTCTTGTAACATACCCTGTGATATTTTCAGAATTTTTAATTGTCCTTTTTAAGGCCTTTATTGTATCTTCTGTGATTTTATTAAACATACAGAAATGGAGACTTTAGCCTTCTCTTTTATTTTCTTTTTTACTTATTCTGAGCTCTATAATGGCACACACAGACTGCGTGTCCTCCTGGTCAGCAGTTTGAGGATCTAATTTTATTCTTCCTCTATATTGCCTATACTGATGTCTTTCTTGTTAATTCTGTGCTATTAACATTTACCTCACTTTTGCCTTGACCTAAACTCCCAACCAAATAGTTGTACTCAGAGCTGCAATACTGCCAGGTTTCTCAACCTATTCCAGATTTTTCAGCCCATATGAATTCATCAACATCTGCTTTTAATGCATACCAAAAACTTTTGGGAAAAGGGCAATAATAACTTTGTTAAGACATACCAAAATTTTATTGACTCACTATCATACTTGCTATACTCTCAACATGTATAAATATTCCTTTAACTTTCTTTGCTATATCTTAGTTAATATCAAAGACCTGATTATTTGTTTAGGTACTACCCTATTTCTTTTTTTAATATTTTTTTAGTTGTCAATGTACCTTTTTTATTTTATTTAGTTAGATGTGGTGCTGAGAATCAAATCCAGGGCCTCACACATGACAGACAAGTTCTCTCTCACTGAGCCACACCCTAGCTCCTATTTCTAAAATATATAAATAAAAATGACAATTTACAGGAATATGGAAATGTGCAATAATACACATCAGAAATAGTTGATACAGGAAAATATATACAAGAAAAAACAAAGCATGAACATAAAATTAAATTTAACATGCAGCTATAATGAAACAAAAGAGAAGAACCCATAAAGCATACATCATAATCTAATTATAATATTTTTGGTGACTTTTTCTGTTTATGGTTACTTAAATGGTCTTTAGGTTTCTCTTTGTTGGGATACTCTCTTAATAACTTTCACTTATTCATAATTCAAGTGTGACATGTGTGACAAATGAAGGCTGGCTGCTTTTATTGTCCCAGTGATCCATACAAGTATTTCCTTATTAACTATGTGAGTGAAGAATGTGCTCACTGGGAGAGAATTCCCAAGATGCATATTCCATTCCCCTGTCACGGAATAGATGCTTAATTAATATATGTGTAGGGAGATGATCTACAGAAATACTTAGGCATTCATTTTTCTTTCTCTATGAACTCAGAGACATCAACATTGTCTATTGGTAAACAAGATTGTTGCTATAGAAATGCAAAAAGAAAAAGGTCCAGTGAGTAGTCTGTTTCAAAATTACAAAGTAGATTCTGAAAGTCACAATAGTAAATCATTCTGAAAGTCAAAGCTTCTGATTAAAAAGTATTTGATTAGAAGAAAAAATGTCCTTGAAAATAAAAAAAAAGTATAAGTTCTGTGACTAGAAATAAGTATAGAATAAAAACAAGGCTACACTTACCCCAATGAAAGCAGAACATCATCAACCTAGGAGGTGGCAAGTCCTGCCTGGTCAGTGGGGCTGTAATAAAGGAAAAGTTTGTGACTGTGTGGATAGACAGCACTGAGACATGCACGTTCTTTTTCTCAGAATCAATCAAATAGAAGTTGAGACATCTGTAGACTATCTAATGCCATGGAATTAGTATAGCAGTTTGATTGTCTTGAGGAGCCATGATGAACGTTCTAATCTGTCAAGGGACAGCTCTCATCAACAGTCACCAGTGCACTGCTTACAGAACTGGACTGAGGGTATGAGTTTTAGAGTCACAGTGCAGATGAAGCATGGACATGAGTGCATTTTCTTCAGAAATATTTAAATGTAGAAAGAGGAGAGTAGAGACTCAAGAATTTCAACATCAAGTTAAACAATTGTCTGTATGGGGACAATAAAGGTATATGTAGGACATCATCACTCATTAATGCTTTTTTGCTTACAAATCCTTAACAAATTCTTTCCTGTGCGCTGTAATGTTTCTTGTACATTATTGCTCAAACATTCTACCTTTATCCATTTTTTTCTTCGTCTATTGCTTATTATTCTTCTGCTGGCTTACATTTTCCTATGTGAATTAATATTATTTCTATCTATGTGATCTTTAGCCCTCTTCCTATTTCTGTATCTATCTCCACTCCTGTATCTATCCCCATCCTTATACTACACCTCTATTGTCTTTTAGATTCTTCTCCTTGGAATGGTGCTTCACCTTTCTTTAAATCATTCAGATGTGAACTTTTGATTTATTTTTAGCATCTATCAGTTTACTCCTCTTTTATGCCAACATTCTGTTGTGATACTTTTTGTTTCTATTGATGTGATGTAGTCATTGTTCTTGAAAATCCCATGAGCAGTGATGCCAGCATTGGTCCTACTCCTCCTGCTGCCCATCCATACTGAGGCTTGAATGTCACTGGCCATTTTGGACACACTTCCTTTAAAGCAAATCTCTCAATATCATCACTTCTTGCTACAGAAGCCCATTGAACCTAATGCTATTCCATGCTTTGCTTTCATAATGTCGACAGTTTTTAAAGTTTTACTTGAAATTTTACTGCAGCCTCTTTGGTCTAAGCATCAAGCAGGAACACAAGAGATCAGGCCAAATGATGATCTCACTGGCTACCACTGATGCTTCAAATGGAATCAACCTCCCCCAGCACAATCAGCTACTTATCTTGCAGGCTACTGCACAAACTAATGTGTATTTGCACAGAATCATTGGTTTCTGGGGAATTTTCTCAGACCCTTATATAAATTATTTCCCCAAAAAGAGTTTTCTGTAGGTTTTACAGAAAATAACTGAAATTTCAGATTATTCAAGTTATGACCAGTGAGCCTACTTATTTGAGATGGATATTCTGTCTTTACTTTCCTAGAACTATTGAGAGTATAAAAATCCATCAGATTGCTGTTTCTCCCCTAACTATACATAACTAGTAAATACTCACTTACGTGTCCCTCATAACTAAATACAATGATTTTTTTCCTCTATGGAATTTTCCACTAAATATTACATTATGGAATTTATAATTTTCATTATAGCAAATCTTATTCCCTCTCCACTCTCGCTCCCAGTATCATGAAGTAAATGTGAACCCTATGTATTATTAATTTTAAAATAGAAAATGTGCCTACAGAGATTAACCACTTACAAATACATAAATGCAAAACAGTCTTGATATCACTGAATACACATGTTGGTATGATCTATGAGTGAATAGAATCTGTAGGCCCAGAGTCTGCTGTAACATAGAGGAACCAGGCAAGCAACTGGGAATCTAAGGTCCCTCTGTGCTTCAACTAGTGCAGCTTTATTTCTTTGGGTCTTAGATGGATTTACCTATAAGATCTCCCCCTCCAACCTATTTCTCTGTTTCCTGCCTTTCATAATCTCTCCTTCAGCACCTCACTATTGTCTCTTCCTCCCCCCTCCCTTACCTTCATCTTTACTTCCTCTTATCCTATGCTCTCCTCCCTCTCTTCTGTCTCCCTCCACCTCTTTTTTCTCACTTTTTGTGGTAACTACCTTTGTATCCTTAAAAAAAATAAAATTTAAAAAAACTATCTACCAAAATTACAAAGATATTTGTCACTTTTCTTAGAATATTTGTAGTTTTAACTTTCATGTTAGGTCAGTGATCTACTTTAAATTAGTATTTAAATTAATGTGAGATACCTTTACATTAGGTAAAAACCTGAAAATTCTTTCACATAGTTACCTAGCTTTTCAAGTATTTTTGTAGAAAAAAACTTACCCTATTGACTTCCTTTTGTGTCTTTGTATGTACATGTGACTTAATGTCTATACTCCTGATTGATCTGTTAAACTACACCATTACTACATTATCTCGATTACTGTAACTTAAAATACAGTTTGAAATCAGGCAGAGAAGGGCCTTCCTCTTTCTTTAAACTCATTTTTAAAAAATTCACTGTTTTAACACTTGAATGAAATAAACTAAAGGAGGTGACTGATACGAGGAAGGCACATATACCAAGGAGGTGATGAATGCCAGGAGGAGAGAGTCCTTGGGAGCCATCTCCAAAATCTGCCTTCTGAAACTGTACAGTTAGTCCTCTAAATTATTATGGATAGTTCAGTTGTACAATGGTGTGAAAGAAATGCACATTCAAAAGAAACTGGGTGCTTGGAATTTTGATCTTTGCCTGGGTTGACAACCTGTGCCAATTCTGGTCAGCAGTAATGTGTACTGTGTTGCTAGACTATCTTGTCTGGTAGATCAGATGTATTAAATGCATTTTCAACTTATGATATTTTCAACTTACAACAGATTTATCAGAATGAAACTCAACCATAAGTCAAGAATGTCTATATATAAAAAGCGTTTAAAAGATTTAAATTTATTGAATTTGCTACTATGTATAATGATTATAATACATTAAAATAAATGAATAAGATGGTTTTTGATAAAAAAACATGAATCTTTAAATAAATATTACTCTGTATATTAAAATACATTTAACACACCTTGTAGGTCAATATATAATTGTTAAAATCATATATAGAAATTGTAGTCCTAAGATGGAGATTATGGTTCCACTGTTACTATATTCAGTTTCAGAGATGCATGTTTAATTTTGTTTGAGTTCTCACTTAGAATTCAATGACTTTCTCTAATACTGTTATTATCTCATAGACTCACTAAGGAATTGTAAACTAAAAAGAAAATTTAAAGACCATCTTCTCTCCCTTGATCAATTATTGTTTTGACCCCTTTTAAATATATCTTGTAGTTTTGAGACAATGTGCTAGTTTTCACCTATTGAAACAAAAGTTCATTGTTTATTGTATTGTTATAGAAAACACAATGGTTTATTCTGAAGAATTAAATTCGTTTTTATGCTTTATGACTAACTTAATTTTTTTCTTTAATTATCTTGTGATTTTTCTATAGTGGGGAGAAGATTCTGATGTTGATCCTACTACTCCATAAATCCCTCAATAGCCATAAACAACTTTTTTTAAGTTGAAGACAAAGTTAGACAACTTCCATTGCTCCTGGAAAACAGTTGTTTTAGATATTAATTATTTTCTGTGGGAGGTATTTTAGAAACTTTAAAACTCTCAGATGAATGCCACCCTGTTTCAGAGATCTATTACAGTTTTGTTCTCAATTTGTCATTCCAGCATTTGTATTGGACAGTTTAGATAGGTCACATTTCTCTTATCTGTACAAAATAAATTTGAGTTTCTCTAAAATCTATTAGTGAGTGAAAAATGTATTTTCTCTAAACCTAATTTTTAGTTTTTCAGGTTTTGGGAATATTTAGTATCCTTAATTTTCTGTGATTTATGCTAATGTGATATACTAAGTAAATATTTTTAATAATTCTTCTTCCATTGAACATTGGGTTGTAGCCAGGTTTTGCTGACTCAAACTATATTGTTGTAAACATTTCTATAATTTCTCCATCTGTATATGTGCAACAGTTTCTCAAAGGTTTATAGTAGAATTTGAATTATGGTGTCACAGGATATGCATATCTTTTACTTTTATCTGGTTATCTAAAATAATTTTCCAAATTTATTGTATTACATTATTTTCTATCAGCAGTTGTTCCACATCCTTGAAAACTCTTAATATTGTGAGACATTTCTCTGATGGATATATAATTGATTACATTGAAATTGTTGAAAACATTTTTCAATGACTAGTTTGGTTTGACTATCATTTCATGCATTTATTTGGTAGATATATTTTCTGTAAAATGTCGATTCCTTTGCTTTGGTTTTCTACTGAAGCAATTATTTATATTTCATACAATAAAATTTTTGTAATGTCTGGTAGTTTTACGCTTTTTCTTTTTTAGGTGCATCTTGGACCTAGATCTTCCCTATCAATTTTAGAATTAACAGAAAATAAAAAGAATAAAACAGATGATGCAGTGATGATTAGAGGTTATATATTCTGTATGTAAGTTTGAGGAGCTTTGACATATAGGGCATATTGAATCATTCCTGTCATGATTTTTAATGGGTTCATATATTTTTATGTCTTATAATAAAGTTTTACCTAACTTATTTTATGGTCCTAGATATTTTAATATTGTTTCAGAATCAGTTATCCTAATTTTATTAATATTGCAAATGCTATTTTAATGTTTATTTTCATTCTGATCCATATGTAACTTCAATTTACTTTTGAATGGTGATTTCAAATCTAGCTCTTATATTAAGAAAATGTATTCATCTTCCTTATCGCTATCAACTGATATTTTCTGTTAGTTGTGAGGCCCACACTCACTTTTCTCTCCTTCTAGGGCTGGAGCTATAGGCTTGAACACTATACTTCCCAAAATGCCTTGCAAACTAGGTTGTTGATTAGGTTCTGCTGAAGCCCCAACTGAGGAGATTAGAAAGGAAGGAGTAAGGTAGGAGCATTGGGCCTGTGGCTTCCACAGGCAACCATGGCTTTCTCATTGTCTGCAAACCCAGAGGCAGTGGCTTTTAAGCAAGTTATTCTGGTAGTGGTGGTGCTGATAACCAGAAGCAAATGCTTGCCTCTGTGGTGACTATGTTATAGTTGAAACAGAAACAAATGAACTCTGAAGAAAAGAGATTTTAGAGACTGGTGACCAGCAAAGGGCTGGAGTCTGCTGTAGTAGTGCCTGCTGTGGATAGATCTCCGGTTCTCTGTCTGGGCAGCAGTGGCTGCCTGTTCCCTGATCTCTTTCTCTATCTTTCCTGATCTCCAGAATACTACACATACCCTCTTTGCTTCTCTAGTCTTTCTAATATTTTTTTTTACATAATTACTGGCATTAATCTCTTTCTTATTTGTTTTTTCCTGACTAGTTTGAATTACATATTAATTATATTTATAAATATTTTTTGCTTTCTGTTTAGAGTATTACATGCTTATCTGTGAAATTTTTGGTTCCTATTTTCATACTTTTGTGTATCACTTCTCTATCCTCTTCTATTACACTGACATTTGTGCTATAAAAGATGAAATAAAATTGTTCACAGTAGGCACACTCTAGATTTATAGTGTAATTTGAATTTTAAAAGGAATGCGAGATTTCAATATATTTTGCTGTAATTTTAGGATAAATATTCTTTATCATATTTTGAAAGTTTTCTTCTCTTCCTTATGTTAAGGGATTTAACATGAAAGATTACAGACTTTTATAATTTTCTCCCTGAATTTATCAAAATGATCATTTAGACTTTCTCCTTTAATCTCTTAATGTGATAAGTTACATTTATACACTCTTTGGCATTAAAACAACTCTGAAATTCTGTGTTATTTCCAAATTCTTTATCTTGCTGTATATTGTGTTTCGATTTTTCTTCTGGATTTTTATATCTATATATTCAAGAGTGACAATGATCTGAAAATATTCCCAAATATTTCTCCTTTTTTGTTTTGTGGAAAAGTTAATCATCTATGGTTTAATATTTGTAATGACTTACCAAAGAAACTTTCTAGCTTGATGTGTTTTTGTGGGAAAATGTCAACTTGCTAAATTAACTTCTGTAGTAGTTATAGACTTCTGTACTATAGTTATAACATTTCTTTCTTTTTGAGGCAGTTCTGTTAACTTGACATTTTGTGGGAATTTGTTGATTTCATCTAAGTTTTAAAATGTTTTAACATCACGCTTTTGGCTTCCTTATCTCTTTGCACTAGTTCTACCTCTCTGAGAGCTGATCATGGGTGTTAACTGCTCTGAGCACCCACTCCTATTTTATCCTTAGTCTTCTTTGACAACAATGATATCTTGGCCAAGAATGCTGTCTATTACTGCTTGTGAAAATTAAGGTCTTAATATACTAGAATAATGCTCAAATGCTGAGAGTCCTTAGTCTGCCAAGGACTTGCATTCTTTTGGCATACACTTAGACAGCTCAATCTCTCCCTGCTTGGAGAGAGTCTCCCTCACAACACTGAAGCATTCGTGGCTATCCCAGGGTGTCAAAGTCTCTCCACATAAGAGCAAGCAAAAGATTTAACTTTCATATTACACTCTCTTTAAGGATCTAGCATGGATGATGTCCGGCAAAGGGGACCAGTCTCCAAAATGGACCCTGTTATTCTCCAGTCTACCTTCCTTCCTATGCTTGGATATTCCAAATATTCTTCAAATAGTGAATCTACAAATTAAGTCTTAAAGGCTGCAGCCACCAGTTTATGAGAAGACATGTATCCAGACATATTGATCAACAATTATATTCATCATTTCATGATGAATAATGTTAAAATATTTGCTTGACTTCAATAATGAACTCTATTTATTGATGTGTTAATATTTTAAGTTATTGCTGAGATAAATTTGATATTGTTCAATTTGTAATTTTATTTTTAAAAATATTTTGTTCAATTTGTAATTTTATGTTTTAATAATTTGTTTTCTATACTGTGGTTTTTATTTGTTTAGAATATTTAAAACTTTTTAAGTTTTAGAATCTCATCAAACACTACTTACATAATAATAATTAATTTATAGCATTGCCTACAAATAAAGTGCCCAAGAAGTTTATAAATACTCTTTAGTTCTCACAGCACTGAAAGAAAACATTGGTATACAAACCGAGAATTAGAAAGTTCAGCAAATTATGTGAGGATCTATGACACAAAACCTTGTTACATTCAACTTTTGTCATAACACAATATTATAAAACCATAGAGCTGGGAATGATCCTTGGGATCATATTTTAAACCATTCTAGTTCTTGCTTAAGACATATTTAATCATTATTAGTGACTGCCTAATCTGTATTTTACTATCTTCACACTCACTCACTGGTTCTTGGGTTAGCTCATTATATTTGAGGTAGATTCTAACTACCAAAATTGTCTTCTTATGAGAGCAGACATCTGCCTTTCCATACTGCCCCGTTCAAAATCAGTGTGTTTTTTTATGTTCCATGGCTATGTCCTCTTCTTTGAAGGTGGTAATATTTTATTCAATAGATTAGAAATCTCTGAAAGGCAGAGCATAGATGGAACTCTTGTTGCTCCCAGGGCCATTGACTAGGGAAGGTAATACAAATATCAAACATAAGTTTAGAGCATCTCTCTGGGAGAAGAGAGTCATAGGCTCTGAGTGGAACCTCAGCTGCTGGGATTAGCCAAATATATCAGCAGGGAAAAAGGAAGCCCATAAAATGGAAAAAAACAAAAACAAAAACAAACAACTCCCAATACAACAACAGCAACAAACATTAGCAAGGCCTGAGAAAAAAGAGATTTTATAGTAGGCATGGGACACCCATTCATAAGTATTGGGCTTTCTAGAAAGCATTTAATTTCTGGGGTCATGGCATTATATCATTCTAAGAGTATTAGTCAGGAACAAAGCAGACATGGGCAAATGAGAAACAGCTGAACACTTGCTTGCAATTCATGTCAATATATAGTCCAATTAGTTAAACCCATGTAGAAAGTTACAAAGCAATTATAAAGTGACCAAAATGAAAAACTGATTAGAAATTCATATATCTATATAAATATGTATAAGACATATATAGATATATACACATCTACATCCACATATACATTTTATGTATACATATATAAAATCAAACTTTTTAATATTATTTGCATTAAGGGGCTTTTAAATTTCCATTATTTTATGATATTAATTTGCTTTCATTCAGAAAATGAATTATAGTTTTTGAGATAGAGATATGTCTGTGGTCTAAAATGGTAATAATCAAGCTATCTACATATCAAAAAGTTCACAACAATTATGTTATGATGCTAGTTTATGTAAAAAATGTGCTTGCAATCTAAAATACAGTGAGCTGTATTTCTGGTTCATATATGTCTAATGTTTTCTATATTCTCCTTTGGGCACCATTAACCTAAAGATACACTTCCCAAATTTGGCTCTAGAACATCACGGAAGACAATATGGGTTGAGTGCCTGTAATATTTTAATTCAAATTATAGTACTTATTTATTTTTAAAAATATCATGAATCCTGAACAAATGTAGCTGTTTGCTAAAGCTGAGATACAGTACACATACAGGTTTTCAGAAAATAACCAAAGTTGCTGTTTAATTGCTATTATAATATGATGATCTATAGGCAATAAGGAGGAGCAAAATATAATTCCCTTAATTCTTATCTTAGTCCTTCTGGTCTCTAATTTTATGGTCTCCTAGCAAAATACGAAGTCTTCTGGGAAAACACTACTTCATTTTAATGGAAATAAGCAAATGCAAAGAAAGCAGAGTTATAAACAACTCATGCTACAAAGACACAAACATACACACACACACACACACACACTCATATACACATACACACTGAGAAATATCACATAATTCAAAATTATCCAACAACCACCTTTGGACTGGTTTTTTTGTCCTGTGTGAAGTTTCAGGTCTAAATTCCCAGGAAATATTTCTCAAATTTTATATATACTCTTTTATTTAAAATAATTATAATTTTGTTGTTCTATTCATATCTTAAAAACACAAATAATGGTATATGTTCATACTTCTGTCCCATTATAAAGAAAAATGCTGAATAACAATAAATGGGAAAAAACTGAGTGACAGAGAGCTCAAATAAAGTTTATAATGGGAGTCATGAAAAAGATTGAAAAGCTGTCATCATTTGCTAATATATTCTGCAATGACTGCTTAAAAGCAAGTTGGTCTTTTTCTAAAATCACATCTCCATGTCACTCCAGACGCATCAATTTAGCTATCCTCCAAGTTTGTGCTTATTCTATTATGATAGAATCATATTTGCTTCCATTTTTCAGAAGTATGACTACCCTGGGAGAAAACACTGAAAATCTTAATGAAGTACCAATAGCACAACAGGAAAAAAAAGTTAATATTTCAACTCCAT
Organism: Geosciurus inauris; assembly: GCA_004024805.1. Classification (NCBI taxonomy): domain Eukaryota; kingdom Metazoa; phylum Chordata; class Mammalia; order Rodentia; family Sciuridae; genus Geosciurus; species Geosciurus inauris. Next base: position 13,855 of record PVHX01024195.1, read on the forward strand.
ATTATTCTGACTCTTATATTTTGAAAATAGTTTCACGCCATTTGGAAGCAGTCATGCTCCAGGGCAGAATCATTCGTTTTCAAATGTATATTTAGTGATTAGTCTTTCCTCTTCATTTGGGGGAATAATATATAATGTCAGATTTGGCTCTATTTTCTGAACTGAAATTTTTCAGGGGAGCAAAAAGCATAATTTGCTTTCCCATCCTCTGTGATTAATTTCTGGAATAATCTCTGTGAGGGAATCTGAGTGATACTGTGCCCACCAAGTTGTGGTGGACATCTGCCTCAAAGAAGTTAGTAACTGTGAAACCAACTCTCGGTGGGTGTCATGTGTGCAACGATGCAGAAGGAAAATATGGAGAAGATGAAAAGGAAACAATTAATGCAGTTTGTGCTCAGATTCCATGCCAACTTAATAATGTGTATTAATGATGCATTTTGGCAATGAAGCTATTTAATAATCATTAAACAGAAATTGCCAGTCCTCATTAATAACAGACTGTCTTATAACACATTGGCTAATTTCTCATTAAATTCAGCATAAATTAAATGACAGATTTTATGTATATAGCCAAAGAGAAAGACCCCTTTATTTTCCAAATAATAAACATGTTTGCAGAAAATTGGCCAAACCTTCAGGTTATAATTAGAGAACAAAACACAACATGTAATGCTTTCTTCTTTTTTTTTAATGTTTAAAATTAACATTCAAAGAAAGTGAAGAGTTGTTGCACTGTGGTGTCTTTCAAGAAAATTCCTGTTAAATGCAAGATTCAACTTTGCAAACTTGAAATGTATTTGACTCTCAAAGCTTCGAGAGATGTTACAGCACTGTTAAATTCAGACGTTGTCTGTAGTGGAGGGAAGTGAATAGGGGAGGACAATTTGAGTCTCTTATCCCCACTGCCCAGGCTCGGTGTAGAGAATTTGCAGAGGGAGAATTAGGTGATTTGAGTCCTGAGGAATGCAACATGGAAGTATATCTCTTCTTTGTATATATGGATCTATGAAGGTCAGAACAATTCTTAATTGGCAACCTGACTATCCTTTGCACCCCAGTAGAAGTTCAAATACATTAAATAATATATGATATGTACAATTGTAAAGGCATATGCTTAATTATAGGAAAACTCAACAGAGGCCCTGAAAAGATCTCTCCAATGGAACACATCTGCATTTTTTTGGTTACATTTAGCACTGAGACAAGTCATTTGAAGGAAGTCTGGATCTAGACAGTTTGTATGCATAGAAAAATGGTTAAAATTCTTTGTTTCTCTCTCATTATGTCTTCAGGGATTTTAGCATTATTCCTTATATTTACATATGACAGTTTTATTTATATTTTTAGTATTGCATCTGTATAAGTCCTTTCACAATCATAGAAAAATATGGTGGGGAAAAACTATTATAATTGATTATATAGAATACAAAGATAAAGAAAAAAAGACAATGAGTAAATTTAATTGCATGAGACACTCAATATTTGCTACTTAAAATTTTTGGTTGGAGTGGATCAATCACATTACAGAGCCTCCTTTTCATTTAATGGAAAATAATTGTAGTGGCCATCAAACAATTAAGCAAATGAAAGGATTTTTCCAATGATTCAATTATCTTGGTTTGTTTAAAAAATAATATTCTATTTTTTAAGATATGTCTATGCAAGGTTAAAGCATAATTTCAGATGGATAATGTGAACATATAATTAATGTCATGCTCATAATTTTGAATATTTCTTGTTGAAAATAATTTTGTGACCCCCCAAAATGAAGCAAGCAAAATGTTGCAATCATTTGTTAATTATTCATGGAGCTGAACATGTCTGTACAGTTTTGTGAAGAGAATAGTTTAGACATCCAGATCATAAGAAATTTCTGAAAGTATTTTATTTGTCCCTTCATATTTACTAAAAAAGTATGATACCATAAATGTTATATAATCTTCTAAAACCTTCTAAAGTACTTCAGTGCTCTTTTACCTCTACATTTAAAGCCCATTTCTGTATGTCTTACCAAATTTCTTTGCTTCTGGTTTCCCTAAGGGTGATTAGAGCTTAATGCAGATGGGTAGTCCTAAGATGCTATGCAGTTGTCAAATGAACACCTGCCAACACACTAATAGTGATGATAATATCAGTCTTTCCTCTCCTGCCCTCTTCCTGTACTTGTTATGGTTAAGTGATATTTCCTGGTTCTGTTGGTCATTAACCAGAGTTTATCATTTTCATTGAATTTACTTCCCTGTAAATCATGCTTCAGATCAGTTTTTCACTATAACTGTCCCTCAGTTCCCAAACAGGATTGGTTCTAGGACTTGAAGATAGCAAAATCTATAGTTACTGAAGTTCCTTATATGAAATGATGTATTATTTGCATATACCCTACACACATCCTCCCATATACTTTAAATCATCTCTAGATTAATTAACCAGTGCAATATAAATACTTTGGTTATTATGCTATATTGTTTAGGAAAGAATGGCAGGGGTAAAAGTCTGCATGTGCATACTCAGTACAGATGCATTTAAAAACATATTTGACCCCAGTTGGTTGAATCCATGGATCTAGAAAGTCAACAGTATCACCCATTTGCAGACCTTAGTCCTACTAAGATATTTCTTGGTTTTCACTAATAACATCTGTCATATGCCAATACACCATGTTCCTAAAACCTGGATTTTGTTTTGGTACTACTTATAAATTCTGACTAACCTCTTAATTCAAATCTTTTAAAACTTGTCTTAAAAGAAACTACTGTACTAAACTCTCCCTGTCTATATGTGACTGATCACTTTCATAGAATTGAATCATGGCCACAGTCTTAAGTTTAGGAACTGCTGTCCTACATCCCATTAACCAGATGAAGAACAAGTCAACACTTGGCCCCCAACAACCAAATGCTTTCAGGGATCATTTGGTATAGCTTGACACTGCAGATGATCTGAAAACTGGGCAGACCTGCAAAATGAAATACCCGAGCTAATAAGCTACTTCATATCAAACTGCAGATTCTTCCCCTTGGGATCAGTGACCATCATGACAAAGACTCACAGTGGAATTTTCTAAATATTGTAAAATATACTAGTTATGCTGTGTTTACATGTAAAACTAATTTCAGCATATTAAGTTGATTAGATTTTTTTTAACTTTTTTTCATATTTAATTTATTTATTTGTCCTACTTAGGCTTACATAACAGAGTGCAATTTGATTCATTGTACACAGATGGAGGATAACATTTCATTTCTCTGGTTGTAAGTGATATAGAATCACAACAGGCATGCAGTCATACATAAAGCTAGGGCTCTGATGACCATCATATTCCACCTCCTTTACTGTCCCCATGCCCCCTCCGCCCTTACACTCTTATGAACAGAGTTCCTCCATTGTTCCCATGTCCTTCCCCCCATTATGGATTAGCATCCACTTATCAATGAATACATTTGGCATTTGGTTTTCTGAGATTGGCTTATTTCACTTAGCATGATATTCTCCAACTCCATCCATTCACCTGCAAATGCCATAATTTTGTTCTCTTTTATTGCTGAGTAATATTTCATTGTGTATATATACCACAGTTTCTTTATCCATTTATCTATCGATGGGCATCTAGGTTGGTTCCACAGTTTAGCTATTGTGAATTGAGCTGCTATAAACATTGAAGTGGCTGCAGCACTGTGGTTTGCTGTTTTTAAGTCTTCTGGGTATAGACCAAGGAGTGGGATAGCTGGGTCAAATGGTGGTTCCATTCCAAGTTTTCTAAGGAATCTCCATACTGCTTTCCAGATTGGTTGCACCAATTTGCAGTTCCACCAGCAATGTATGAGCATGCCTTTTCCCCCACAACCTCGCCAACACTTACTGTTGTGTGAATTCTTGATAATTGCCATTCTGACTGGCATGAGATGAAATCTTAGGGTAGTTTTGATTTTCATTTCTCTGATTGCTAGAGATGTTGAACATTTTTTCATATGTCTGTTGATCGTTTGCATACTTTCTTCTGTGAAGTTTCTGTTCAGCTCCTTGGCCCATTTATTTATTGGGTTGTTTGTTTTTTTGGTGATAAAGTTTTTTGAGTTCTTTATATATCCTGGAGATTAGTGCTCTATCAGATGTGTGTGTGGCAAAGATTTGTTCCCAGACTGCCTGTTCTCTGTTCACTTCATTGATTATTTCTTTTGCTGAGAAGAAGCTTTTTAGTTTGAATCCATCCCATGTATTGATTCTTGATTTTACTTCTTGTGCTATAGGAGTCTTGTTAAGAAAGTATGGTCCTAATCCGACATGATGAATATTGGGCCTATTTTTTCTTCTATTAGGCATTGGGTGTCTGATCTGATTTCCAGGTCCTTGATCCACTTTGAGTTGAATTTTGTGCATGGTGAGAGATAAGGGTTTAGTTTCATTTTGCTGCATACGGATTTCCACTATCCCAGCACCATTTGTTGAAGAGGCTGTCTTTTCTCCAGTATATGTGTTTGGCTCCTTTATCTAGTATAAGGTAACTGTATGTAAGTGGGTTCATCTCTGTGTCTTCTATTCTATACCATTCGTCTACATGTCTATTTTGGTGCCAGTACCATGCCGTTTTTGTTACTATTGCTTTGTAGTATAATTTAAGGTCTGGTATGGTGATGCCTCCTGCTTCACTCTTCTTGCTAAGAATTTCTTTGGCTATTCTGGATCTCTTATTCTTCCAAATGAATTTCGTGATTGCCTTTTCTATTTCTATAAGGAACGATATTTGGATTTTAATTGGAATTGCATTGAATCTATATAGCGCTTTGGGTAGTATGGCCATTTTGACAATATTGATTCTGCCTATCCAGGAGCATGGGAGATTTTTCCATCTTCTAAGGTCTTCATCCTATTGATTCCTCAGTGTCTTGTAGTTTGCATTGTAGAGATCTTTCACCTCTTTTGTTAAATTGAGTCCCAAGTATTTTATTTTTTTTTTTGAGGCTATTGTGAATGGGATAGTTTTCCTAATTTCTCTTTCAGAGGGTTTATCACTGATGTATAGAAATGCAATTGATTTATGGGCATTGATTTTATATCCCGCTACTTTGCTGAAATCATTTATTAATTCTAGAAATTTTCTGGTAGAATTTTTTGGATCCTCTAAGTATAGAATCATGTCATCTCCAAATATTGATAGTTTGAGTTCTTCTTTTCCTATTTGTATCCCTTTAATTTCTTTTGTCTGTCTAATTGCTCTCACTAGTGTTTCAGGGCTAGGTTGAATACCAGTGGTAAAAGAGGGCATCCCTGTCTTATTTCCATTTTTAGAGGGAATGATTCCAATTTTTCTCCATTTAGGATGATGTTGGCCTTGGGTTTAGCATAGATAGCTTTTACAAAGTTGAGGTATGTTCCTACTATCCCAAGGTTTTCTAGCATTTTGAACATAAAAGGGTGCTGTATTTTGTCAAATGCTTTCTCTGCATCAATTGATAAAATTACATGACTCTTATCTTTAAGTCTACTGATGTGATGGATTACGTTTATTGATTTCTGTATGTTGAACCAACCTTGCATCCCTGGAATGAACTGCACTTGATCATGGTGCACTATTTTTTTTGATATGTTTTTGTATATGATTTGCCAGAATTTTATTGAGAATTTTTTGCATCTATGTTCATCAGAGATATTGGTCTGAAGTTTTCTTTCTTTGATGTATCTTTCTTAGGTTTTGGAATCAGGGTAATACTTCCTTCATAGAATGAGTTTGGAAGGGTTCCCTCCTTTTCTATTTCATGAAAAATAGTATTGGTATTAATTCTTCTTTGAAGATCTTGTAGAACTCAGCTGAGAATCCATCTGGACCTGGGCTTTTCTTGCTTGGCAGGCTCTTGATGGAATCTTCTATTTCCTTGCTTGAAATTGATCTGTTTAAGTTGTGTATGTCCTTTTCGTTCAGTATGGGTAGGTCATATGCCCCTAGAAATTTGTTGGTGTCTTCAGGGTTTTCTATCTTACTGGAATATAAATTTTCAAAATAGTTTCTAATTATCCTCTGTATTTCAGTAGTGTCTGCCATGATGTTTCCTTTTCCATCACGAATTTTAGTAATTTGGGTTTTCTCCCTCCTTCTTTTCGTTAGGGTAGATAAGGGTTTGTCAATTTTGTTTATTTTTTCAAAGAACCAGCTTTTTGTTTTGTCAATTTTTTGAATTGTTTCTTTTGTTTCAATTTCATTGATTTCAGCCCTGATTTTGATTATTTTTTGTCTTCTCCTTCTTGATTATTTCTTGTCTTCTACTTATTTTGGTGTTGATTTGTTCTTCCTTTTCTAAGGCTTTGAGATGAAGAGTCAATTCATTTATTTGTTGACTTTTGCTTCTTCTAATGAATGAGTTTACTGCAATGAACTTTCCTCTTAGCACTGCCTTCATGGCATTCCAGAGATTTTGATATGTTGTATCAGAGTTTTCATTTGCCTCTAAGAATTTTTTTTTCTCTTCCCTGATGTCTTCTGTTATCCATGCATCATCCAGTAGCATATTATTTAGTTTCCAGGTGATGAAGTAGTTTCTGTTTTTTAATCTGTCATTGATTTGTAATTTTAATCCATTGTGGTCAGATAGGATGCAGGGTAGTATCTCTGTTTTCTTTTATTTGCTAAGACTGGCTTTGTGACATAACATACAATCTATTTTGGAAAAGGATCCATGTGCTGCTGAGAAAAAAGTGCATTTGCTCATTGATGGATGGAACACTCTATATATGTCTGTTAAGTCTAAATTATTGATAGTTTCATTGAGAGGTATGGCTTCTTTATTAAGTTTTTGTTTGGAAGATCTATCCAATGGTGAGAGAACTGTGTTAAAGTCTTCAAGTATTATTGTGTTGTGGTCTATTTGATTCTTGTATTTGAGAAGGATTTGTTTGATATACGTAGAAGCCCCATTATTTGGGGCATAGATATCTATTATTGTTATGTCTTGTTGATGTATGATTCTCTTAAGAAGTATGAAATGACCTTCTTTAACTCTTTTCACCATCTTTGGTTTGAAGTCCACTTTATTTGATATGAGGTTGGAAACTCCTGTTTGTTTGTAGGGTCCATGTGAGTGATATGTTTTTTCCCACCCTTTCACTTTCAGTCTGTGGATGTCTTTTCCTGTAAGATGGTTCTCTTCAAGACAGCATATTGTTGGGTCTTGTTTTTTAATCCAGTCTGTCAGCCTATGTGTTTTAATTGGTGCATGTAGGCCATTTACATTCAGGGTTATTATTGAAATATGATTTGTAATTCTGGTCATTTTGGATTGTTTTTGGTTTTCACCTTGACTTGTTTTCTCTTTTGAATAGTCTTTCCTTTAGTGTAGTTCCTTTCTTTATAAATTTTCATTGTTGGTTATCATTTCCTCCTCATGGAATATTTTGCCAAGAATCCTGTATAGCACAGGCTTTCTTGCTGTAAATTCTTTTAACTTTTGTTTATCATGGAAGGTTTTTATTTTGTCATCAAATCTGAAGCTCAATTTTGCTGGATATAGGATTCTTGGTTGGCATCCATTTTCTTTCAGAGCTTGGAATATATTATTCCATGATCTCCTGGCTTTTAGGGTCTGGGTTGAAAAATCTGCTGAGATACGAATTGGTCTCCCCTTATATGTAATCTGGTTCCTCTCTCTTGCAGCCTTTAAAATTCTATCTTTATTCTGTATGTTGGGCATTTTCATTATAATGTGCCTTGGTGTCGATCTGTTGAAATTTTATACGTTTGGCATCCTGTAAGCCTCTTGCATTTGATTTTCCACTTTGTTTTTCATATTTGGGAAATTTTCTGATATTATTTTTTTTAAAAGAGATTGTGCATTCCTTTGCTTTGATATTCTGTGCCTTCTTCTATCCCAATACACCTTATATTTGGTCTTTTGAAGCTGTCCCATATATCTTGTATGTTCTGTTCATGATTTTTTACCATCTTCACTGTATGGTCAAGTTTATTTTCAAGGTTGTATATCTTGTCTTCATTATCTGAGGTTCTGTCTTCCAGGTGATCTATTCTGCTGGTGATGCTTTCTATTGAGGTTTTTATTTGGTCTATTGTTTCCTTCATTTCAAGAATTTCTGATTTTTTTTTTCACAATCTCTAGCTCTTTCTTAAAGCAATCTTTTGCTACTTGTAATTTGTGTCTTATCTCTTTGTTAGAATGATCAATGGTTGCCTTTATGTGCTCTCCTATTTCTTTGTTGGATTGATCAATTTTTGCCTGTAATTGCTCACTTATGTCATTCTTTAATTCACTGATCATTTTAATTATGTACATTCTGAATTCTTTCTCTGACATTTAATCAACTGTGTTGTCAATGGATTCTGTTAGAGTGGTTGCAAGGTTTATTTGGGGTACTTTCTTGTTTTTTCATGTTGATTGTATATCTTCCTTTCTTGCAATGCCAATCTGAGGTATTACGGCTTCTATCTTATAAACTTGTATTGACACTCCAGATTACCTGTGTCTCACCTTGGAGCTACTTCTGTTCCCCCAGTGTTCCCAGATGGGCACTACTGCCACTAAAGTTGGTGGTGGAGGTAGGGGACATACCTCTAGAGGGCAATGGGATTGGCTTTGGCTGGGCTCCTCTGGTGGTCACTGAGGGCTGTTTTGCCCCTCTCTTGCACTCCTGCTTGTGAGCAGGAACTCTGGAGCAGGACAAAATCTGGAGCGGAACTGGGGCAGGCCCAGACCACACTTGTGTGGGGCCTCCTCAGGCTGGGGTCTCTGCAGAGACTCTTACCCTGAGTGTGGGCTCCCCTGTGGCTCGTGGCTAGCAGTCCCTGGTCTCCCTTTGGCTGGACACCTGTGGAGTTTCCCGTGGGCGGATTTGGGACCTCTGCAGTTCCTGCCTGTCTGCAGGAACTCTGGAGTGGAGCTGGGGTGGGCAAGGCCACACTTCGGTGGGGCCATCTCACCCTAGGGTCTCTATAGGCAATCTCTTACCCTGGGTGTGCATTCCCCTGTGGCTGGTTGGTATCAGTCTCTGGTCAACCCTTGGTTGGACACCCATGGAGTTTCCTGAGGGCGGATTTGGGCCCTCTGCAGCTCTTGCCAGACTGCAGGAACTCTGGAGTGGAACTGGGGAGGGTCCAGGCCTCACTTGAGTGGGGCCCTCTGGTGCTGGGGTCTCCGCAGCTATTCTTACCCTGAGTGTGGGCTCCCCTGTAGCTAGCGGCTAGCAGTCTCTGGTCTCCCTTTGGCTGGACACCCATGGAGTTTCCTGAGGGCAGATTTGGACCCTCTGAAGTCCCTGCATGTCCGCAGGAACTCTGGTGCAGAACTGGGGCCCTGACTTGACTTTTAAAGAAATGCTTTTGAGGGGGCGGTTCCAAGATGGCGGCCTAGACAGTCCACTCTGCGCTAGGCTCTCAAGGACCAGGGCTGGAAGTGGTGGAGGCGCCGTTTTCCAGCCAGCTTCCTGGAATCATTCTGTGGCTCAACATCCCACGCAGGAATTTCGCTCGTGTATGTGTGAGTACAGGATCACCGGGAGGCAGCGGTAGCCGGGAGGCGTGGCTTCAGCACCGGCTGGAGAAACGCGGTTGCAGCCTGGGCCTCGGCCCAGGGCTACGGCTATCTGAGACTGAGACTGGAAGTAGCAGGGTGCCAGCTTCCAACCAGTTTTTTGGCAGCTCTCTGCGCCATGCTGCCCCACGCAAGAGTCTCGCTCGCGTGTGTGAGCGCAGGGCCACCGGGAGACATCGGTAGCCGGGAGGAGTGACTTCGTCGCTGACCGGTGGAGTGCAGTTGTGGTGGGGGATCTGGCCCAGGGCTTCAGCCCGGAGTTGACCCCGGGCGTGCCGGGCCTGCTTCCGCACACGGTGCCTAGCCCCAGTGCCCACCCAACTGCAAGAGATCGCTAGCAGTTGCTTCTGTGGACTGACTGTCTCCTGAGCGGGACCCCAGCTATTGTTCTTTGTGGACCACCTTCTAACACAGCGGAACTTCCTACACACCAGGGGGCGCAGGTGAACACCTGGGAGCAAACCTTGGCCACGGTGGAACAGCGACTCCACCAGCAGCCCAGAGTTTCACCTTGGCCTGGGACCAGTACCAAGGATACCAGCCAGGAAAGTCCAGCAAACAACGGACAACGCCACCTACTGGAGGAGAAGTAACGAAACCCTGCAGGGAAACTATAACCATATAGGAGTTAAAACTGTAACACCTTGGATCAGCAGAGCTAGAAGAAAAGACACACAAACATCATGAGAAAACAAGGGAAGAAAGTGACTCAAACAAACCAAGTTACTACACTCCCAGAATCCATGGGCTGTACAGCAGGAGGAATGACAGAACAGGAATTCAGGACATACATAATTAAAATGGTCGGTGACTTAAAGAATGATATAGGAGGGCAAACCCAGTCAGCAGTAGATCACTTTGATAAAGAGATTCGTAGGCAAATACAGGAAGTAAAAGATCACTTCGATAAAGAGATACACAGGCAAATACTGGAAGTAAAAAGTCACTTCAATAAGGAGATAGAGATTCTGAAAAGGAACCAAACAGAAATCCTTGAAATGAAAGAAACAATAAACCAAATCAAAAACTCAATAGAAAGCATCACCAG
>PVHX01024196.1:5615-24548 GCA_004024805.1 Geosciurus inauris
AATCCCCAGTATCAAAAAAAAAAAAAAAAAAGAATAAAAAACTCCTGAGCCGGGCATGGTGGCACGCTCCTGTAATCCCAGCACTTTGGGAGGCTGAGACAGGAGAATCGCAAGTTCAAAGCCAGCCTCAACAACGGCGAGGCGCTAAGCAACTCAGTGAGACCCTGTCTCTACATAAAACACAAAACAGGGCTGGGGATGTGGCTCAGTGGTCTAGTACCCCTGAGTTCAATGCCCGGTACCAAAAAAAGAATAAAAAAATCCTAAATATACTAGAGTGCATTTGTCAATGCAGTTACTAAACTGAAAAGCTGATGTCCTTAATCACCTGTGCCACCTTTCTGTTCTCTATTTTAATAAAGTAATGATGCTTGTGTTGAGATTCAGAACCACACCCCCAAAATATGACGCCTTGGCAACACATGCTGAGTGCTTGGAACTGAAAGACACAGGTCTCTGGCCACCTGGCTGTCACCCTCTTTGTAAAAGCGTGTGTGTGGGGGTGGGGGGGTTCTCTAAAATTTCCCTGAGACTAAAAGCAGGTCTACATAGAACCCAATTGTCATGAATCCCCTCCCCGGAATATCAAACTAAGTAAGATCAACTCGCATCACAAGTAAGAATGTTCAATAATGATCACTAGCCTTGCTCAGAATAGACTTGAGCACAGCCTATCACCTACTCTTTTTTGTGTTGCTACCTGAAAGGCTTTATCTGCATAAGTCAACCTTGGTTTATCTGTGTTTTTTCCCTCCCCTTCCCATACAGTGCAGCCATTTCCCGGAGAAACCCCATCCCTTCTGAAGCTTACAACACCAAATAAACTGTTTCCCACACTGTCAGTAAATATAAAACTGAAAACTAGAAGTATTTTCAAAAAAATTCACTGTTATATTCTACAATGACTGATGTTGGAAGTACCTAAACATTATAACTTTATTTTTCTAAAACAAACTAAACAAATTAAATCCAACATGGATAATGCTACTTACCTAGTTCAAAAGACATTCTTCTAGGACTCACTAAACTCTGTGACACAAAGTAAGTACTAGTCTACTGTCCACCAGAAACTACATGCCTACTTTGAATAACCCTCAAATAACCCAAATTTGAGGATTATTCAAAGTAGATATGTAAGCCAGAAAAAAATTATATCCAATCAGTAAAAATTTGCAGTCCAAACTGAGCAAAAGGCATCGATATGTTAAGAAAACTAAGAGCTGGGTCTAGTGACACGTACCTGTATTTCTAGATTGTACCTCAGCAGACTGAGGCAGGAGGATCACAAATTTGAGGACAGGCTGAGCAACTTAGCAAGACCTTGGCTCAAAATAAAAAGGGCTGGAGATGTAGCTCCTAAGAGTGCCCCTGGGTTCAATTCCTAGTGTGAAGGCAAGGGATGGTTAATCATCCAAGTTGATATAAAATTCCAATTCATGATAGCAAGCAATTGTTTTAGAATTTTCATTAAAGAAAGTTTCCTTAAGTCAATTCCCTTTAGAAAGGAAAGAATGCTCACTGAAAAAGTAGATGGTCTTGAAGTTAAAAAGGAGAAGGGTACAAAATATAAACTAGATAGATTTAAAATAATGTCATCATAATACCTTTCTTACTGAGAGTAATTTTTTTCATTCTTCCTGTACAAATTAAAGAAATCAATTCTCTTGCTTTACAAACTATTTGAGATACACTAAATTGAAAGAGGCAGTACACGATGGAACATGCCTGTATTCACAACACTTGGGGAAATTCAGGCAGAAGGATCAAAAGTTCAAGGCTATCCTCAGGAACTTAGCAAGAACTTGTCTCAAAACAAGAGGGCTAGGGATGTAGCTCCATGGTAAAGCACTCCTGGGTTCAGTCCCTACTACCAAAAGAAAGAAGAAATGAAAATGGCTAGAGATATAGTTCAGTCTCAAAGCACACCTGGATTCAAACCCCAGCACAAAAAATTTAAAAAAATAAGTTAAAATCTTGCCAAGCATGGTGGCCCACGTCTGTAATCTCAGCAGCTTCAGTACCTGAGGCAGGAGGATCCTGAGTTCAAAGCCAGCCTCAGCAACAGTGAGGCACTAAGCAACTCAGTTAGACCCTGTCTCTAAATAGAGTACAAAATAGAGTTAGGGATGTGGCTCAGTGGTTGAGTGCCCGAGTTCAATCCCCACAACCCGCCCCCGCCCCCAAAAATTAAAGTCTTGAAATTAATTTAGACCACTCATTCATAACCAGGAGTTCATGCCCTTTGAGTTAAAGAAATAATTTTACTAACCTCTAATTGAGATTTAACAGTTTTTCTAGTATTAACAGTCAACAAACCACAGAGTTATTGCTGGTACCTTTAACATTCCAAGAGAAAGCAGATATATCACATTACAAGTGTCGCAGATACCTTGAAATATCACTTACACTGTCATTACTCTGAACATCTGCTAAACCATGTCACTGAATGTTCTAATGAACATATTACTTACCATATTAAAACAAGCCTAAAAATTTGGGAGCTAGATGTCAACATTTTGAAATATTTGATTTCATGAGTCTTATAAAATTATTTTTTGAGTTTAAAAATATTATTTTGACATCAAGCATGGTAGCACACACCTGTAATCTCAATGACTCGGGAGAATCACAACTTCAAAGCCAGCCTCAGTAACCTAGCAAAGCCCCAGGCAACTTAGTGATAGTGAGGCCCTATCTCAAAATTCTAAAAAATTTTAAGAGTTAAGTATGTGTTTTAGTAGTTAGGCACCCCTGGATTCAATCCCCAGTCACAAAAAAAATAAAAAAACTATTTTGAGGCACCAACAAGCTGACTGCTATAGGGTCCATGCTACAAAAAAGGTTAAGAACTCCTGGACTTAAAAAATGTTCTAACTAGCTGGGTGCAGGAGCACATGCCTGTAATCCCAGAGGCTTGGGAGGCTGAGGCAGGAGGATCTCAAGTTCAAAGCCAGCCTCAGCAACTTAATGAAGCTCTACGTAATTCAGTGAGATCCTTTTTCAAAATAAAAAACAGAAAAAGCTGGGAATGTTGCTCAGTGATTAAACATTCCTCAGTTCAATCCCCAGTACCCGCCGCCAATAAAACTGTTCTAACCAGAACTTTCCAATGAAATACATATTAGAAAATGGCACCGGGCGCGGTGGTGCACACCTGTAATCCTAGCACTTTGGGAGGCTGAGACAGGAGAATCACGAGTTCAAAGCCAGCCTCAGTGACACCCTGCCTCTAAATAAAACACAAAACAGGGCTGGGGATGTGGCTCAGTGGTCAAGTACCCCTGAATTCAATCTCTGGTACAAAAAAAGAGAAAAAATGGCAGCATGCATAAATGATTCAACACTGCTTATAAAATTTATTTCTATTACATACATATATCCATTCATAAACCAATAGTAGATGGTACATTATTTCTTCTCACTGACTGCATATCAAAAAAATTTAAGGGGTTGAGGTTGTGGCTCAGTGGCAGAGCGCTTGCCTCACACTTATGAGGCACTGGGTTCGATCCTCAGCACCACATAAAAATAAACAAAATAAAGACAGTTTGTCCATGAATAACTAAAAAATATTAAAAAAAAATATTTAAGAATCAGAGGTCTAAATCTGTCTGTGTAAAGTACACCATTACCCTTCTTTACTTTTTAGGGGGTCAAAGTTCTCAGCAGGAAGACACATTTGGGGAGGGATGCTAGTCATCTCTAGGAATACTGCTTTCTGCATAAAAAATCTTTTCCTCCTTTCCTGTCTCAAATGTAGTGGACATAATGACTTCAAGCCATGAGAGGCACTTAATAACCATGAGAATCACCTTCTAGGAATGGCACAAGAGCTTGGTCTTTGTCACTACACAGGTGAACCTTGTTGTATGAGGAAAAATAAAATGATCTGTTTATGGTCCTGTTAGTCAAGTTTTCTATTACCTACAGGTGAAGACATTTCTATCAGATAAATTATTTTCCACAAGTTCACCAAGCAAATGCCCCTTTGAGGGGTAACATCTGAGCCAAAACCTTACACGAGACAAACATGTAAAATCTCAAAGATATACCAAGCAGCTAGAACACAAAGCCCAGAAAAGTACAAGATAACGTCAGAGAGGTGGACAAGGGCCAAGAACATACAGGACCTTGTAAGCACCAAGGAACCTTCAGATTCTTCCCAATGAATTGCCACAAACACATATACAAATCCCTCAGATATGTGAGAATATTTCCCAACTTAATACAAACACTGAGGAGAAAGACTTTAAATATTTGGCTTTGGACCAAGCCAGTGGTGCACTCCTGTAATTCCAGCTACTAGAGGGCTGAAGCAGAAGAACTGCAAGATCAAGACCAGTCTGCACAACTAAACAAGATCTTGTCTCAAATAAAGGACTGGGATGCAGCTAAGTGGTAGAGAACCTGGAGGTGGGGAGAAGGGGACAGGGTTAAGGACCAAAGAATACAAACAACAATGTATAGCTGGCACATGGTAGGCCCACACTTGTTATAGATTAAGAACCTCACTTATTTAATTCTCTTCTCTGAAATATCTTAAAATCCAATTTTTCAGAAACAAGAGGTTTAAAGCATCTTTAAAAATAAAAAATAAGGGCTGGGGTTGTGGCTCAGTGGTAGAGCACTTGCCTAGCATGTGTGAGGCACTGGGTTCAATTCTCAGCACCACATATAAATAAATCAAATAAAGATCCATTGACAACTAAAAAAATACATATATAAAAAAAATAAAAAATAAAAAAAAGGAATGGTGGCTGTAATCACAGCAAAAGTGGGGGGGACGACAGGGACAGGAAGTTCTAGGCCAGTCTCAGCAAATTATGGAGTCCCTGAGCAACTCAGCAAGACCCTATCTCAAAATAAAAAATTAAAAGGGAATGGGGAAGGGCTGAGGTTGTGGCACTTGCCTAGTATGTGTGATGCACTGGGTTCGGTTCTCAGCACCACATATAAATAAAATAAAGGTCCACTGACAATTAAAAAATATTTTAAAAGGGTTGGGGGGGCTTGGGAATGCAACTCAGTGGAAAGGTGTCCATGGGTTTAATATCCACTACCGAAGGAAGGGTGCAGTGGCGCGCACCTGTAATCCCAACACTTTCGGACGCTGAGACAGGAGAATCGTGAATTCAAAGCCAGCCTCAGGAAGGGCGAGGCGCTAAGCAACTCATTGAGACCCTGAGGATGTGGCTCAGCAATCCAGTACTCCTGAGTTCAATCTCTGGTACCAAAAATTTTAAAAATCCACTACTGAAGGAGCCAGGTCAAAGACACACATCTATAATCCCAGCCATGTAGGAGGCTAAAGCTGGAGGACTGTAAGTTTGAGGACAGCCTCAGCAATTTAGGGAGACCCCAAGCAACTTGGCAAGACGCTGTTTCAAAATTAAAAAATAAAGGGCTGGAAATGTAGCTTAGTGGTAAAGTGCCCCTGGGTCCAATCCTCAGTATAAAAAATAAAGCCTGATACCCTCAAGAAAAGGCCAAGAACTGACATACTTTTAAAAATACCTTTTAGCGCCTGTGTAAGTGGGACATGCCTGTAATCTCAGCCGCTCAGGAGAATGAGGCAGGAGGATCAATCATGAGTTCAAACCCAGCCTCAGCAACTTAGCAAGGCTCTAAGCAACTTACCAAGACGCTATCGCGAAATGAAAAATAAAAGGGGCTGCGAATGTGGCTCAATGGCTAAGTGCCCCTCGGTTCAATCCCTGTACCAAAACAAAAATCCTTTGAGCTATCAAAATCATCATTCTTTTAGCCACATCATGCAAACCTTCACTCAATGTACCAAGCACTTTTGCAATTCAACATGTATTAAAAACTGGGAGTAAGGTGTGACACAGAGGGCCTATAAATACTTAAATGCACCAACTAATAAGAGAAGATATACTCACTATACAAAGCAAAGTCAAGAAAAAGCAGTCCATTTTGGAATGTTCACTCGCCAATGAGTCTTAAAGTTCAGTATAATAAACCAACATTCAGCAATAACGACCAAGGATAAAGAACAAAATATTACCATGCATTCAGAATACTCTACTAAGCCAAGAAGTATATGATGACTATTAAAGAATCATTTAAAAAAGTGTTCACTGGGACTAGGGTTGTGGCGCAGTGGTAGCGTGCTCTCCTAGTACGCGAGAGGAACTGGGTTCGATCCTCAGCACCACATAAAAATAAAATAAAGATATTCTGTCCACCTACAACCAAAAAATAAATATTTTTTAAAAAAAAGTGTTCACTGATCTTTTTTTTTTTAAACAGGTAACATTTTTTAAGGAAAAAGAATTTTAAAAACTTTAATGAATTTCTCATCCAACAACAAAATCTTACCTTAAAACTAGGGAAAGGAGGATATGGGATATTTCTTACATTATTTTTATAAGTCTATTTTATCAAAATGAAGACATTAAAAAAAAAAATGAGGAATATAATCCAGGCGCAGTGGCACACGCCTGTAATCTCAGCACTGTGGGAGCCTGAGGCAGGAGCATCGTAAGTTCAAAGCCAGCCTCAGCAACGGCGAGGCGCTAAGCAACTCAGTGAGACCTTGTCTCTACACAAAACACAAAATAGGGCTGGGGGATGTGGCTCAGTGGTGGAGTTCTCCTGAGTTCAATCCCCAGTACCAAAAAAAAACCAAAAACAATATAACACCACCACTAACACTGAACTAGCTTAACATTTTTAGTATAAGACACTATAATTAGCAGTGAAAAAATACTTAAACGTAGAGATCAAATTTAGAAACTGGCCCCCCCCCCCAAATTTTCTAAACACTTAACATTGATCCAGTTCAGGTTCTTTTTTTTTTAATCTTTTAGTTGCCCAATAAATTTTTTTTTTTTAATCTTTTAGTTGCCCAATAAATTTTCTGAACACTGCGGTGGCACATGTCTGTAATCCCAGCAGCTTGGGAGGCTGAGACAGGAGAATCGCGAGTTCAAAGCCAGCCTCAGCAATGGCGAGGTGCTAAGCAACTCAGTGAGACCCTGTCTCTACATAAAACACAAAATAGGGCTGGGGATGTGGCTCAGTGGTCGAGTGCCCTGAGTTCAATCTCCAGTACCAAAAAAAAAAAAAAAAAGCTCAGAAGACTCCTGAGAAGCACATTTTTCTACAACTTATACATTATGTAACTAGCTCAAGGTCACTCAACTAGTAAACTACAACTCAAGTTCATCTTGCTATATATCCTATCAATACTCTCAATAATCTCTTCTCCACCTTAAAACTCTTACCACTCAACTCCAAGATGGTATCGAGAAATCCATCTTCCCAAACCTTTTTAGACTTAAAGAAAGTGAGCCAGACATGGTAGTGCATGCCTGCCTGAAACTGAGGCAACTCTGGAGTCTGAGGAAGAAGGAATACAAGTTTGAGGCCAGACTGGGCAACTTTTTAAGACCCTCTCCCAAAATAAGAAGAGCTGGGAATGTAGCTCATCAGTAAAGCATCCTTGGGTTCAATCTCCAGTTCTGCAAAAATAAATAAATATATAAAATAAAAAAGGGATGGGGGTGTTAGCTCAGTGGTAGAGCACCCCAGGATTCTATCCCCGGTAATGAAAAAAAATAAGAAAAAGAAAAGAAATATAGAAGTTTAGGGATGGAAGCTCAGTGATAGAACACTTGCCTATTATGCACAAAGCCTGAGTTTTTAAATCTCCAGCACAAGAAAGAAAAATAAAATGGAAAACCTCCAAATTTTTTACTCTCACCTTAAAAACTTAGCAAAGGCATCATGAAAAAGTTCTAAGCTTCTCAAAATATAGTAAACTCTCAAGACAATCATGCAATTATAAGTTATCGTAATTTTTAAGTAATAAATTTTTTGTTTTTGGTACCAGGAATTGAGCTCAGGGGCACTCAACCACTGAGCCACATCCCCAGCTCTATTTTGCATTTCTTAAAAATTTTTTTTAGTTGTTGATGGATCTTTATTTTATTAATTTATTATTTATATGTGCTGCTGAGGATCAAATCCAGTGCCTCACGCATGCTAGGCAAGCACTCTATCACTGAGCTACAGCCCCAGCCTACTCTATTTTGTATTTTATTTAGAGACAGGGTCTAACCGAGTTGCTTAGCACTTTGCTAAGTAGTGCACCACAGCACCCAGCTCAAAGAATAAATTATTAATACACATAGCTGAATATAAGTAAACACTTGAATTAAGTAGTAGACACATCCTACAGAATAAAAAAATTCTACTCTAGCAAACTTGAGTTTACCAATTTCTTAGATAATTCAAGAGACTCATCAATTAAAACCGTGCCACAAAATAGGTAAGAAACAATGGTCTATTATCTCTTTGTTAATTAATTCCTTCCTTAGTTTGTGCAAAGAGAAAATGCCTGGGAAAAAAATTGCCTGGCCTAATGTACAGGCAGCTGAAAGGTAACACTAGATGGTTAGAAGAGGCAGGAGCAGATTATCTTACAGTACAAACCGTAGGCTGAAATTCTCTAAGTCTTACCTCATAAGCAGCAACTGAAGGCCAAACATTTTAAAAGGCAAAGTAATTAGTAAAAAAGGGAGAGAAACTCTATAGTTAACACTAATTTTCTAAAACGAATTCTGAAGTCAAAATGTGTTCCTAATTACAACTGACAAATAATTAGCAAACAGGTATGATCACAAAGTTGAAACTTAAATTTGCTCAGAATTCAGATTAATTTCTCCCATCTATTCGGAGAAAGCCAAAAACTACATTTGGATCTGGGATGGAAGGGAAAAGGATGAAGGTGGAATTCCCTCCTGAGACTAAGCTGCTTTCCCTAGGTGGGTAGGAAATGAAAACAAATGCTTTGCAAAGGAAACACATGAAGCTGCATGTCTGCTTCCCAGAAAGAGAGATCCTTTTGCCTGTTGGAGCAGTAAAACAGACTTCACTCTTGTTCTGATTCTAAAGTCCACAAAACCCCATAAATGTTGGACTATACAACCTTCCTGATCCCACAAACAGGTGTAATTTTGAGTCATAAAATTATACTAACAACTAGCTACTAGCATCTCTGCTATTTCCACATGAAGAATAAAGTTAATTGAAACTACAATCAGCAAAATCTACAAGAATATACTAGAAATAAAAGCTGCTAATGCAAGCTAAATATTTAGCGTTCTATCAGCCATGATCTAAACTCAATTTATACAATCCTGTCATACATTTTGTTGTTGTTGTTATCAGGGATTGAACTCAGGGGCACTTAGCCACTGAGTCACATCCCTAGACCATTTTATTTTTTATTTTGAGACAGGGTCTCAGGTAAGTTGCTGTGGTTGGCTTCGAACTTGCAATCCTCCTGCCTCATCCTCCCAAGCTGCTAGGACAAGGGTACATCACTATGCTCCACATACTTTCATAGAAGTAGAAGGGTACCAGGTGCAATGGCACATGCCTATAATACCAGCGATTTGGAGGCTGAATAAGGAAGATCGCAAATTGTAGGCTTCCTTTAGCAACCCAGTAAGATCTAGTCTCAAAATAAAAAAAAATTAAAAAACTGGGGATGCAGCTCAGTGGTAAAGTACACCTGGGTTTAATCCCCCACACCAGGCCAAAAAAAAAAAAATTGGATAAAACTTAGTAAATTAGGGGCTGGGATTGTAGCTCAGTGGTAGAGTGCTTGCCTCACATGCGTGAGGCCCTGGGTTCGATCCTCAGCACCACATACAAAGCAATAAAATAAAGACATTATGTCCATCTACAACTAAAAAAATATTAAAAAAACAAACTTGGTATAATAAACATTAATTTGCACTTTTAAAAAATGTTCAGACTAGGAAATGTATAAATGTTCAGATTAGGAAAGTAGCTAAATAGTAAAACACTTGCCTAGCAAGCCTAAGGCCCTAGGTTTGATCCCCAGCACTGAAAAAAAGAAGAAAAAAAAATACATACATACACACATACATACACATACACACAATTTTTGAACTACAATTCACTCATCTTAAACATCATTTTTTCTTTTTTTTTAAAGCAGTAGTTGTACACAATACCTTTGTTTTACTTATATTTTTAATGTGGTTGAGGATCAAACCCAGTGCCTCACATGTGCTAGGCAAATGCTCTACTACTGAGCTACAACCCCATCCCCTTAAACATCATTTATTACATTATGCTAAGCAAATGTTTTTCCTATATTATACTGACAAATATATTAAGTGAACAACTCAAAAAAATCATGTATTAGGTCTAAATAGTACTCCCAATTTTAAAGAACCCCAAAGCCCCAGTACTGTTTAAAAAAATCTAATATCTGTAAGAACCTCAATAATGTCAACCCAAATTATTGTTATTTCATAAATACTGATTCCCTACTTAAAGGGCTCATTAACCTTAACTGGATCCTGGCCACAATTACACCTTTAAGGTCTCATTTCTTCCTATATCTACCCCAAACTATCAGAGCCAGTTCAAGTCCCTCCTCTCTGCAGGTCTTCCTCAATAACTTCTACCCAGATATAAATTTATATACTTCTGAGTGCCCACTTCATAAAACTCAATTTTGTATTTAATAACAAATATGCACAATATTAAATGTCTCATAGAATTTGGGGGCTTTATTTGATGTTTTTGATGCTACAGATTGAACCCAGGGGCCTCATCCATGCTAACAAATTAACTGCCACTCAACTATATCCCCAACCCCACATATAGCTATAGAGAAGTTATGATCAAGTAAGTTACATATCAACTATATGAAACAACAGAACTAAGAGGACACGGATTTTTTTTACCAAGGGAGCTCTCCACTGAGCTATATCCCTAGCTTTTTATTTTTTGAGACAGGGTCTCCCTAAATTAGTAAGGCTGGACTCAAATCTGCCATCCTCCTGCCTCAGCCTCCAGAACAGCTGGGATTACTGATATGCCTGCCCCCATGCTTAACCCAAGGACTAAGTTTTTTAAGTACCCTTTTTTTTTTTTTTGGTACCAGGAATTGAATCCAGGGGCACTCAACCATTGAGCCATATCCCAAGCCCCTTTTGCTTAGGGCCTTGCTAAACTGCTGAGGCTGGCTTTGAACTAGTGATCCTCCTGCCTGAGCCACTGGAATTATAGGCCGGCGTGCACCACCACACCTGGCTTTAAGTACCTTTTGTATTCCTCTACCACAGTTCTAGCAAAAATTAAGCACTTGGTAAATATGCGCTAATAAATAAACCATCATCTACTAATAAAAATTATCCCCAGATGCTAAATTTGTTGTAACCAAGTTATAAAATATTCTAATGCCTTAACAATTCCAAGTAGTTCATTTTAATGGGTCTGCTTTTGAAAAATTCATGTCCTACCAATCCCTGAAAAAATAAAAATAAGCAAGTTAACAGTAAATTTTGACAAAATACTAAAATCATCGCACAACATAACTTTGACACAGCAAAACAAACTCTTGTCACTGACACTTACCATGTAATGTTTATGTATAGAGCCTCATGTTAGACACTTTGGGCATAGTACATCTCTACCCTCAAGAAGCCAAAGATTAGCCAAGTGCAGTGGGGTGTGCTTGTAATCCCCAGCCACATGGTAGGCTGGGATAGGAGGATCTCAAATTCAAGGACAGCCTCAGTAAATTTAGTGAGGTCCTAAGCAACTTTAAAGAGGCCCTGTCCCAAAATTTTAAAAAAAAAAAAAAAGGGTTGGAAATGTAACTCAGTGCCAAAGTACCCCCTGGGTTCAATCCCCACTACCAAAAAAAAAAAAAAACCACACAGCCAAAGATGATCTAGCCGGACATGGTGGCACACACCTCTAATTCCAGCAACTTGGGAGGCTGAGGTAGCAGGATCATATGTTTGAGGCCAGCCTCAGCACCTTAGACACTGTCTCCAAATAAAAAGGACTGGGGCTACAGCTCATCAATAAAGTGCCCCTGAGTTCAATGCCCACTACAAAAAAAAAAAAAAAGGCAGCCAAAGATCTAGTTAAGAAGTTAAAGTATAAATAACTGATTATATAAGAGACTGTAAAAGCTGTAAGTTAAGTAAAATGTTATGTGAGAGGGAACAGAAAATACAGAATAAAAAATCTTTTAAGAGTTACCAGAAGAAAGTTAAGCATGCATATGTAGCTAAAGAGGTACCGGATAAGAGAAGAATATCAATTCAGGTAGACAAAATAAAAGCAAGGGCAAGAATTCTGAGAAGTTTCTGAGTGTTTTCAGAGATGAACTACAGTTCAGTCTCACTATAGCCAAGAGTGGAGAAGAAATTAAAAAGATACTGGTGCCATAGAAGTTAAGAGCATTTTTACATATTTACTATTTACAAGAGAACTTCAAGAAGTTGGTTTTTGAGGGGAAAAACAAGAGGGAAGCCCTCCACATGATCTCCTTCAACCTGTTAAGGACACAAAGTAGCTTAAATTACAAACCAATGGAGAACTTCAGATGGTCCTCCATAAAAACTCACTTCAGGTTTCCACATATATTTACCAGCATTAAGGACTTCAAGTTGAGTTAATCTGACCTTAAGAAGATAACACAAGGTACATCTATTTATTTAGAGTGCTACCCACGAGTAAATGAGAAGGACTCAAAGTCAGGATAGAACTTCATTGGTTATGACAGCCAACAAGTTGATTAAAATACATATTAAAATGCTGTAACTTAGCCAGATGCGGTGGTGCACACCTGTAATCCCTGCACTTTAAGAGGCTGAGACAGGAGAATCCCAAGTTCAAAGCCAGCCTCAGCAATGGCCAGGAG
This sequence comes from Geosciurus inauris, assembly GCA_004024805.1. Lineage (NCBI taxonomy): Eukaryota > Metazoa > Chordata > Mammalia > Rodentia > Sciuridae > Geosciurus > Geosciurus inauris. Next base: position 18,340 of record PVHX01024196.1, read on the forward strand.
CTAAGCAACTCAGTGAGACCCTGTCTCTACATAAAACACAAAATAGGGCTGGGGATGTGGCTCAGTGGTCGAATACCCCTGAGTTCAATCCCCAGTACCAAAAAAAAAAAAATGCTGTAACTTCATGTCTTGAAGGTTTATTGACAGATACTTCATCTTATAAATAGTCTTCAAAAACCATGTACGGGTAATAACACCTTATTTATAGAAATAAACACATCTTCTCTAAAAAGAAACAAAGAGAATGAAATAAAGAATTAACTAGTTGGGCATGGTGGTCATGCCTGTAATCCCACAGCTCTGAAGGCTGAGGCAGGAGGATCCCAGGTTCAAAGGCAGCCTCAGTAACTTAGCGAGACTACAAGCAACCGAGTAAGACCCTGTCTCAAAATAAGAAAATAAAAATGACTGGGGATGTGTCTCTGTGGTTAAATGCCCTTGGGTTCAATCTCTAGTGCCAAAAATAAAAAAAAAAAGGAAAAGAAAAGAAAGAAAGAATAAACTAGAATGATTCATACAATTACAAATTGGTTGGCAACAGTAATCATTTAGCATTATACCAAAACTATATTTAGGTCCTCAATGTAGCTTTTAAATGATCAAATATTAAGCCCAATATGGTGATGAAGGTGGGAGCAGTCCAAGCTACTCAGGAGGCTACGGAAGGATTGCCTAAGCCCACCTGTAGGAGACCAGCTGGGGCAACACCATGAGACCCTGTCTCAAAATTTTTTTTTAAAGATCAACTTTTAAATGCAAATAATGGGCAATTAAAGAATAACATGAAATGGCTTGTTCTGGTTTTGTGTGTCTGCAGTACTGGGGACTGAACCCAGTGGCACTCTACTACTAAGCTATATCCACTTCATAGACCTTTTTTATTTTGAGACAGTCAAAATCACTGCTGGTTTTTTTAAAAAGTATTATTTAAAAGAACTTGCAGTCCTTAAAACATACACAACTGATTAAAAAATTCCAATAACCAGCCAGGCACAGCAGCAAATTCTTGTACTCCCAGCGACTAGAGAAGCTGAGGCAGGATTCTAAATTCAAGGCCAGCCTCAGCAACTTACTGAGATCCTATCTCAAAATTAAATAAAAAGGGCTGGCGGGATGGGGTTGTGGCTCAGTGGTAGTGCTTGTCTATCATGTGTGAGGCACTGGGTTTGATCCTCAGCACCACATAAAAATAAATAAATGTATCATGTCCATCTACAACAAAAAATATTTTTAAAAAAGGGGGGGGGGTTGGGGGACAAAGCTCAGCAGTAGAGTACCCTTGGTTTCAATCCCAGTACATCACAAAAAAAAAAAAAAAAATCCAAGATCACTTCAGCATTAACAATGATGCAGAATGTGAATGAAAACAAAACAGAACACAAAACCATTACAAAACACTTTTCTTATACTATCTCCTTTTTTCTCAAAAGGCTTATTTTCAACAAACATTTTAAAAATCTGTTATGATCCAGTAACATAAGATAGCAGGGCAAAAAAGTGGGAATACTGACTTCAAAGAATCTATAATTGACTTAAGGAATACTATCATATACTTAAATATTTTCAAATAGAATACATATACATAAATTATATATGTGTTACAGGTATGTCTAAGAAAGGCCTTGTATTCTAATTCACCTGTGTAGCCTAAACTCCTAAATACAGTGCCTAGCATGTAAATAACAATTAACTGTAAGTTAAGTGGGTGGTATGGCAAAATTTTTCAGATTAGACACTCAGAACACACAGAAGTTAAATTATTTGCCCAAGATAACAAAGATAGAAAGCGAATAGAACTGGAATATTTTCTTTTCAAATAGGATACTCACTTGAACAATGCTGTTCACTAGCAAAAACACGAGTAGCAGGAAGGTTTTCCATTGTAGGCTATGACTTTTTAAGTCACTATTACCATGAAACTTACCAAGCTTCTGTACACTCAAAACAAAGCAAATAAGCCTGAATAGTAAATTCCTTTTTCTTCTGCCTAATTCAGTTTAAAGAGATAACCAGAAACAACCAAAATATAGAAGGTCTTAGAGAAAAACTACCAGATTTATTTTAATCTAGGAAACAACCTCAGCCAATAATCTGAATCAATGAAGTATTAGATTTAATCAAAGAACTACACTTTTTAAAATACAAAACATCAAACTTAATTAAATTTTACTTAAAAATCAAGAGACTGAGCTGAGCTGGGTGTGGTGGTGCAAGCCTATAGTTTCAGCAATTTGCCCATAATCCCAAATTTCTACCACCTCTCATTAATGGCAAATTATTAATCCATCAATGGATTGATCTAATGGTGTCAGAGCCCTCAAGATATTTCCCCAAAACCCCACCTATGCTAGGCATGGGGGCACACACCTGTAATCCCAGCAACTCAGAAGACTGAAGCAGGAGGATCACAAGTTTGAGGCCAGCCCTGGCAACTTGGTGAGATCCAATCTCAAAATAAAAATAAAAAGGGCTGAGAACGTAGCTCAGTAAATGGTAAAGCACCTCTGGATTTAATTTCCAGTAGCAAAAAAATATATAAAAAATTTTTAAAAACTCAAGCACTAAGATTATTACAACTACAAATTATACTTATTGTGTAATTTCCACCAGATTCTTACTCTTCCATCTTATCTGGCCTGGACTCCCTTCAGGCTCGGCCCTGTTAACTGCAGCTTGGCCTATAGAAAAAGAGGCACAGAATAATCCACTGGCTTAATACTGAAACATGTAGGTGACAATTAACATCTACTCAGGCACTCATATAACATATTAGGGTAATGTAAACAGGTCACCGTCACTAAATCAAACCACAGGAGGCATTCTGAAGAAGCTGCTGGAACAGAGAATCCTTCCCAGTGTAAGACTGCATGTTTTTTGGTTTTTGGTACTGGGGATTGAACTCAGGGGTACTCGACCACTGAGCCACATCCCTAGCCCTATTTTGGGTTTTTATGTAAAGACAGGGTCTCACTGAGTTGCTTAGCACCTCGTCATTGCTGAGGCTGGCTTTGAACTTGGGATTCTCCTGTCTCAGCCTCCCTAAGTGCTGGGATTACAGGATTGAGCCACTGCACCCAGCTTAAGACTGCATGTTTGGAAAGACAAGGCTAACATACTGATCTAGACTGGGAATGAAAATGGACATTACTTTTCAGTTAGGTTTATGAGTGCACCTTCATGTATACCACAATGATGTGAGATAACTCTTGCCCTCAGGAAGCTTACAATCCATTGGAGAAATAAAAGCAACATTTCAACAAATGCAGCACTATAAATCAAGAAATACAAAGAAAAAACTCACAGGGTAGAAGTTTGAGGAAGCTAGCTGAAGGGATGAAGTTGTTCTTTACATCCTCTGGCTACTAGGTTACTATGTAGTGGGCATTTGCTTTGATTTAGATGAAGGAAAAGTGCATGTTGGTTCTGCAACAACCAAGAAACAACTTGAGTGAAAAAGAAAAGCAACAAGTAGGCTGCTGTTTTGATTCAAGTCCATCAAATTACCTCTGCAAACAGGGAAAAATAAAGAAGCAACTGGTATCACATTTGCTCAAAAAGACCTCACTCAACTTGGGGCAGGGGTTGAGGGGGTTTCCTCTACATTTTGTAAAGAAAACAGAGACCAAGAGTCAGAATCTTTTTTCCTTAACTATAATCTCTGACATTAGAAAGTCAATTTTCTCAGAACCACAAACCAGAACGGGTATAAATGTTGTCAATAATAAAAACATAAAATTTGTCTGAAGCATCTCTAAATATGATTAACACACTTATTCAATAGGACATGTAAAAAAGTTTCTGGCATATTGATGCAAAATCTTTAAAAATTTATTTAACAGATAAAATGTGTGCCCAAGTCACTACCAATTAAGTAGAACCTATAAAGTGCTATATTTCATATCTTCAACCTACCTTATAGATGATGACCACCACCACTGGTGAGAAGCTGCACCTTCTCTTTTTTAATTACCTCAAAATAGTTAATGCAACTTTGTAAAACTAACAATATCTAGTATTTAACATTATGGCTTTTTTCACAGCCATTGTCAGGTCTCAAAACCACCCAGTGAGGTAAAACAGTAATTACCCATCCCCATTTTACAGATAAAATGAAGAGCAGATAGGTTAAGTGATTAGCTCAAGGTCACACAGTTAATAACCAGCAGTGTGTGAATCTTCAAAGCATTGATTGATTATGTATGATAGGATAAAATTCTTAAAATAGGATCATAAAACCTCATCTAAGCAACAAATACAGTAATCTTTAAAGAATGGAAAAGTAAACATTACTCCAAATTTACTTTGCCAGGTGAAAGCACTGATTTTTACTCTAGTCTGGCATCCTGTTCATTTTTTAAGTATTTTACTATAGTACCTTCTGGAACTCTAAATACCAGAAGAGTTCTCAAACTTTTAGATAATGAATAAAACTAAAAATACCTGATCACAGACACAAATTAAATAGTAAATGTCAGCTGAGTGGATTTAAAACTCACCCATTCCTGAGAAAAGGGAAAGCAGATGAAAACAGTGATATATCAATTACAGTTTACAATTCTTTTGGATATTGGTACCTTCATCAAAAGGCAGACATATACAAAGCTCACAAACCCAACCATGTTAATGTTCTTTTACGCCTAAAGTAAATGAAATTTAAATAAACTCCAATCTCACAAGATTAGAAACCCACACCAGTTCTGTATTGGTGAGGCTGAACAGGGCACATGGAGTCAATGAGAAATTGTGTTTATTTCAAAACTTAATATTGTTTTTTACTCCAACATTTAATATTAATGATGTCTTAGCATGGTATGCACATGAAAATAAGCCTCAATAAAACTCCCTACAATTTATTCTCTCTAAACCTGTGGTAACTCCATTCCTCAACCCTAACTGTCCCCACCTCCAGTAGATGCAACACACACAAGGCCTCATACACAGGCCTCCTGCCTTTTTTCCTAACAACTAGGACCTTTGTTCCCAGCGTCCGTTTTTTACCCCACTCAATAGCTCTTTCAACTTTCTATCACGTATTTTGTCGTGTTTTTAGAAGAGATTCTGAGCCTCGACTTGCCAGGTCTTTAAATGAAATGCCAAAAATATCTAATGAGACTCTCGAGAAGAATAAAAGTTAAACACACATTAATGGGCCTACAAAACGGAGGAAAGCCTGGAGATCGGGTGGTTTGGCAGCCCAGGAAAGAGATCGGGAGCGCCGACTAGGAAGGGAGGCAGCAGGAGGGCAGTTAGACGTCCACTTGAACACATTCACAGCGCTGTCAGCAGCACCCCACCACCACCACACGCACACATCTACACAGTCCCTCCCCCAATTCAGAACTAAGCGATTCAACTATCCCCACCGCGAGACGCGATGCTCCAGCTCCATCTCCCCCACAGTAAAACGGCATTATCAAAAACAAACATGTCTTAAGGGTTTGGAAGCAGCCCCTTCCCTCACCACACAAAGGTAACCTCGCAGTTCAAAGGTGTAAGTTATTACCCCCTCCCAATTTGCATGAGCTTTTAAATGTATGAATATTCTACCTATTTAAGCGTTTCTCTTATTCTGAGGAAGCAAGAGGGAGCAGGATGGGGCATTTCACAACCCTCGTTATTGGGACTCCCTTAACTTGTTTCTGTAACAGAACCCCACTCACTTCGGGGCAGGAATGAGGAGAGGGGCTGAACTGATGGACAAACGTTATAATAGGTTTTATGTAATCCAAATATAAATTAATCGTCTGACTCGCCGTGAATGGTAATGCCACTGAGGTGACAATTGGCCCACCTCCCTCCCCATCCACCCATTCCCAGTCGAATCGATCTGTTAGGATGTTGCTCCGTTCCTCAGCCAAGTTTCTCGGCCTTTTCCATGCCCGCTACCAACCCTCTCCTCGTCACCCTTCCTCAGCCCCAACTTCCCACGGCTCAAACAACTGCCCCGCGCAGCCCCGGCTCCGAGCTCGCCCGCCCCCAACCGTCTCCCCAGCAGGAAACCCCTTACTGCGGTCTAAAGTCACTCCGGCCTCTCCCTCCTCTGACCCTCGCTTCCCACAACTGTTGTCACTCGAGCTGCTCCCTAGTTTCCATTTCCGGGCCGTCCACGGCCCGGAGCCTCCCGTCTCCCGGTTTCCGGGCCCCCAGTCCCATTTCCGGGGAACCCTCGCCGTCCTCACACCCCCCACCTGCACTTCCGGCCCCCCACT
>PVHX01024197.1:0-24449 GCA_004024805.1 Geosciurus inauris
TCCTCTTTTTCTAGGGCTTTGAGATGTAGTGTTAAGTCATTGATTTGTTGACTTTTTCTCTTTGAATATATGAGCTTAATACAATGAAATTTTCTCTTAGTGTCCCAGAGATTTTGATATGTTGTATCAGAGTTCTCATTTACCTCTAAGAATTTTTTTTTATCTCCTCCTTGATGTCTTCTGTTACCCATGATCTTTCAATAGCATATTATTGAGTCTCCAGGTGTGGAGTAGCTTTTTTTTTTTTTTAAAAAACTGTCATTAATTTCTAATTTCATTCCATAATGGTCAGATAGAATGCAGGGTAGTATCTCTATTTTTTTGTATTTTCTAAGACTAGCTTTGTGGCATAGCATAGGCTCCATTTTGGAGAAGGATCCATGTGCTGCTGAGAAAAAAAGTGTATTTGCTTGTTGAAGGATGGAATATTCTGTATATGTCTGTTAAGTCTAGACTATTGATTGTTCTATTGAGTTTTGTAGATTATTTGTTTAGTTTTTGTTTGGAAGATCTATCCAGTGGTGATAGAGGTGTGTTAAAGTCACCCAGTATTATTGTGTTGTGGTCTATTTGATTCTTGAAATTGAGAAGGGTTTGTTTGATATACACGGCTGCCCCATTGTTTGGGGCATAGATATTTAAGATTGCTATGTCTTGTTGATGTATTATTCCCTTAAGCAGTATGAAATGACCTTCTTTATCCCTTTTCACTAATTTTGAAGTCCCCTTTATCTGATATGAGGATGGAAACTCCTGCTTGTTTATGCAGTCCACGTGAGTGATAATTTTATTCCATCCTTTCACCTTCAATCTGTGAGTGTCTCTTTCTATGAGATGAGTCTCTTGGAGGCAGCATATTGTTGGGTCTTTTAAAAAAAATCCAATCTGTCAGTCTATATCTTTTGATTGCTGAGTTCAGGCCAGTGACATTCAGTGATATTATTGAGACATGGTTTGTATTCCTGGACATTTGGTTTATTCTTAGTTTTTAACTTGACTGGGTTTCTCCTTTGATTCACCTTTAGTGTAGCTCCTCCCTCTGCAGGTTTTCATTGTTGTTTTTCATTTCCTCCTCATGAAATATTTTGCCAAGAATGTTCTGTAGTGCAGGCTTTCTTGCTGTAAACTCTTTTAATTTTTGTTTATCTTGGAAGGTTTATATTCATCATCAAATCTAAAACAATTTTGCTGGATATAAGATTGGTTGGCACCCATTGTCTTTCAGGGCTTGGTATATGTTGTTCCAAGCTCTTCTAGCTTTAAGGGTCTGGGTTGAGAAGTCTGCAGAGATCTATCCTAATTGGTTTCCCCCTAAATGGAATTCCTTTCTCTTGTGGGTTTTAGATTCTCTACTTATTCTGAATGCTAGGCATTTTCATCATGATGTGACTTGGTGTAGATCTGTTGTGATCTTGTACATTTGGTGTCCTGTAAGCCTCTTGTATTTGATTATCCAGTTCATTCTTCATGTTTGGAAAATTTTCTGATATTATTTCATTGACTAGATTTTCATTCCTTTGGTGTGAAATTCTATGCCTCCTCTATCCCAGTAAATCTTAAATTTGGTCTTTTCATGTTATATCATAATTCTTGGATGTTCTATTCATAGTTTCTTATCATCTTCACTGTGTGGTCAACTCTATTTTCAAGATTAAATATTTTGTCTTCATCGTCTGAGGTATGTCTTCCAAGTGATCTAATCTGTTGGTGATGCTTTCTATTGAGTTTTTAATTTGGTTTACTGTTTCTTTCATTTCAAGGATTTTTGTTTTTTTCAAGGTTCTTTTTCAGAATCTCTACCTCCTTATGGAAGTAATCTTTTGTTTCCTATATTTGCCTCTGTATCTCTTTATCAAAATGATCTTTTGCTGCCTGGGCTTGCTCTCTTACATCATTCTTTAAGTCACAGAACATTTTATTTATGTACCTCCTGAACTCCTTCTCTGACATTTCTTCTGCTGTGCTGACCCTGGATTCTAATAATGTAGTATCTTGGTCTGTTTGAGGCACTTTTTCCCCCCATTTTTTTTGTGTTGTTTGTATTTCTTCCCTTCTAGTACTGCAGATCTGCAGTGTTATAGTTTTTATCTGATAGGCTTATAGATTCCCTACAGGGTTCCAATACCTCTCCTTTAAGGGGAGACCAATATTTACAGATCTAAATACAAACAATATATAGTTTCAAACCAAGTAGCTCCTAATAGCTTCTAAATACATTTATGGTTTAGTCACAATATACAGAAATTATGAGTTCAATTAGCATCTACTATATAAACAACAGGTTTCACAAGAGTCTACAGTTTCTGCTGGTGGGCTAGAGAGAACTGGGGGTGGAGTATGGAATGAGACATTAGGGAGGTAGGAAGTGAGAATATAGTTATTTTATCTTAGAAAGCATGAAGGAGGAATCCAAAAGAAGTTGGCTATTAGTAGTAAAGAGATAAAGAGATTTGGAGAAGACCAGCAAGTAGGAAGAAAATAGAGTACAACTAACAAGGAGACATAAATATTAATAAAAATAAAACTTGTACAGGTGGAAGTTATAAGACTATATAATACAATTGTAGTGTACTAATCAGATATCCCTATCCACTGAATCCTAATGCAAAAAAATACTTGGTTCCACAAATTTTGGGGATATGAGGGTGGGAAAAGAGCAAGAGAGAGAAGAGGAAAAAAAGAAAGGTAGAAAAGAGAAAAAAACAAAAAAGGAATATTAGGAAAAAAATAAAAAAATAAAGTCTCAATGTAAATAAACAGGATTGCTTCCCTTTTTTTCCAGTAGGTGGAGTTGCCTGTTGCTTACTGGTATCTGTCCACTCAGGTCAAAGATGGTGAAGCCTAAGTCTCACAAAGAAGCTGTCTGCTTCAGAGATACAGTGAAGGGCTGGGCTGGGTGGTGTGTTGGTTGATGTGTTCAGAGCTCTGTGGTGTGCTGTGAAGTAAAAGTTTGAGTCTAGGTCCTGTCCCGTGTCCCCAGGTGCAGGAGAACAGGGAGGTTCTGCCCTGGTAGATGGAGATCCACACAAGAGCAGCAGCCAGGGGTCCTGTGCAGAAGCTGGGGGCCCTGCATGGGAGCAACAGCTAGGAGCCCTGCGGGGTGTGTGGGCACTGGAGCCAGGGATCCCACGCAGGAGTGGGTTTTGCATCTGTGTCTGCGGGTCAGTGTTCTGCACCCGAGTCCATGGCTGGGGTCCTATGCAAACGGTGGGGCCTGGTGACCCTCCGTGCATGTGAGTGGAGTTCCTGAATGGAAGCAGCTGTCAGGTGTCCTCTAAAAACTCGCTGAGAAACAGTGTTTCCCAGGCTGGGGTTGTGGCTCAGTGGTAGTGTGCTCACCTAGCACCTGTGAGGCACTGGGTTCAATCCTCAGCACCAAATAAAAATAAAACAATGATATTCTGTCTACCTACAACTAAACAATAAAAAAGAAAATAAAAAAGGAACAGTGTTTCCACTACTTTAAACCCCAGTCCTGGAGAGATTAGGAATGCTGCATCCATCTAGATCGCAATCTTGGAACTGATCCACATACTTGTTTTAAATAATTATTAACATGTTACCATATTTTCTTTTTTTGGTTGAAGAATTTTAAAGTATATCCTGGACAATCTGATATTTTTTTCCTTAAGTGGTTCAATAATTTATACATCTTTAAAAATAAGGACTATATATTATAATATAAAATATATTAGTAATATTTTCTCAATATCACTTAATACCTAGCCCATATTTGAATTTTCCAAGAGGTCCTTTTTTCATTTTAATGGTTGGTTTATTTAAATCAGAATACAAATAATATAATAAGGTACACACATTTGATTGATTGTCATGTTTCTTGGGAGTCCACAGTACCGTTTTTCTCCTTCTCCTCTTCTTTCTTTCTTTACTGATTTTTTTTGATCCTGGGATCCAACCCAGGGCCTCATGCTTGCTAGGCAAATGCTCTACCACTGAGCCACGCCCCCAGCCCTTTTCTTTTTAAATTCACAGCCTTGACTTGTTTGAAAAGATTGGGTCTTTTGTTAGTTAGAATACCTCACATTCTGGATTTGTTTAGTTGCTTCCACCTGATGGCATTTAGCCTGTTCTTTTACTCATATTTCCCATAAACTGGGAGTTAGGGCTAAAGTATTTATTAAGTTCAGGATCAATGTCTTCCACTAGAATACTTCATAAGTAGAGCCAGGTACTCCATATTACATTATATCAGGAGGCACATGTAGTCTTCTGTTTTAGGGATGCTAAGAGTGATCATCTGTTTGATCCTTCTGTTGTGAAGTTGCCTTTTCTCCCTTGTGCCCAGCAAAGAATCAGTGGTGTGTTACTTTGCCACCCTGCTAATATCTGGTTATTGTTAGTTTTTTGCCTAATCATTTTAGCAACTCTTGATGGTTGCCTAAAAAATTGTTCCATTAGGGATTGCAAAATGGTGATTTTCTAATATTTTTAACAGAAAAATAGCTATTTGGTGTTTTGAAATATTGCTCTTTTTTTTTTAAGAAAAGGAAGGTAAATTCTAAATTCATTTTTCTCAAAGTTTTTTTCTTTTTAGAAAAGTTTTATCATGTATTTTTATATATTTAGTGTATTCCTACCAATTGCAATCATCATTCTTTTTGATGCTCAAATTGTCCCATCTCTGGCCAGAGGGAGCCCTCTTAAGCTGGTTTCTGTGAATCTTTGAAGAGTCTCATTAAACTTTGATAGCTTTCTTGTTTCCAGGAGTAATAAAATACTCCAAGCTTATCTTGTGTATTCCTAGATCTGGAATCAACTTTTTCTCCAAGATCTGGTTCCTTGCAGTGGCATATGCTCTTTGAATCCCAAATCTGGCCAGAAGGGGTGCTCATTATGTACTGGGCTGTCAATACTTCCCAAGACTTTTGGTAGACAGGAGCTAGGAGATGTGTACTTAAAAAAATTCATGAGTTCATTCTGAAATTTCCAGTTCAAATTTAACTTTAATAACATTTTTACTCAAAAAATTATATGTGTGCTTCTGTTTTCTTCATGGAAAAATTTGATTCCTAATAACAATAGCATATTTTATAGCTTTAGTCAATATATGTAACATATGATATATAATAATATATATGATGATAATCCTATAATATGTTATATAATTACTAAAAATCTACTAATGACTAGTCTACTAAATAAAGTTTAATTTTTTTTCCCTTTTAGAATATAGTTCATAAAATAGGTATGGCCCAAACATTGTGTTTTAAAGCCAGTTATTTGTTTTCTTTTTGTAGTAAATTATCTTTTATAATGACTTATACACCACCACTAATGAGTCCTCATAAATTTGAAAAAGCAAGGTTTTTATTCTACTAGACCTTTTTCTTACATTGGACCAGCATTAGAGATTAGTTGCATTCTAAAATAATTAGGTAGAGCAACAAAAACCAGGAAGATTTGTTGAGTAAATATGTGGTCACAAATGTATTCCCTCTTGAAGAAGCTTGTCAGGGAGTGGGAAGCAGCAGACACAGAATTTTCCTGTCACTGTGTGATATTGAGCCTCCTGGTGAAAAACTGCAAGTTTCTCAATAGGAGCCGTTGGTAACCTAAGGACAGTGCCAAATTTCCCATCACCCACTTGGCTTTTCACTAATTTTTGGCATAAGCATGTACTGAGCAGACATTTTGGAAGGAGGTTGGGTTAGAACCAAAGAATGCAGCCAACTTTCACCATTGTGCAAAGTGGGCATAGAGATGCTGGGTGATTCTGCTGCTTCAGGAGAGGCTCTGCTGGGGTAGGAGGTATGAAGGAGAAGTCAGGTTTAGGAAAAGGAGATGAAAAGAAAGGAAAGAGGGACAAGATGGTTAAGATTATAATAGTTTTCTGCTCCTATAACACACATTAGGCAATTTAATTTATTCGAACTGTTCTCAGAACACAAATCACTTTCATACCATCTGTTTAGAATGAACTAGATAGAGGGTGTGTATTATCAACACCACTTTAGTGGAAGTTTTATCATCTTCTTGGGTATAATACAGTCATCTGTCTGAAAGGAAAGAACCAAATGAAAGAAATAGAGGTGGCTCAATAGTAACAGATTTATTTGGGACAAATCTGCTGAGACGGGTTGGGTGGAGACTGAGACCCATATTCTGCTTATAGACTGGGGTGGATATAGGGGAGGATGAAGGGGGGAATTTTTGTGATTAGGCCATTGCTGGGGGGTGGTCAGAGATGGGTTCTTGGGGTGTTACCTTCATATGTTGAAACAGGTGTTTTTCATGATTTGAGTCCCAGATAATGTTTTCCTTTCTTTGCATGATGATGGAGAATAGTCTGGAGTTTAGGTCAGGCTGAGTCAGAGTGAACACATGACCATTACTAAGATGGAGGATATGTTTCAAAATGGCACTGCCTGTGTCACACTGTCAAGTCAGACATTTTGCTGGACTAGATGTGTACTTAGGTTGAGGTTGAGATCAGGTCCTTCCGTGTTTTTTTGCAGAGAGATAATTAAGAACGTCAGTATCATAATCACTTATCCTGTTGTCCCAAGCCCCTGTCCTAGGGCCTGATGCATAATTGCTCAATAAATATCTGTTGAATGAATCACTCAATTAATTTTCAGTTCTTCCAAACCTGTGATGGAATGGAGAACTAGAAATATGCTCAGGATTCTTTTTTTTTTTCTTTATTGAACACAGGGGTGCTTACCACTAAGCCAGATACCCAGCACCCTTCCCTTTTAAAATTATTTTTTTAAATTTTGAGACAGGGTGTGGCTAAATTGCTGAGGCTGGCCACAAACTTGCAATCCTCCTGACTCAGCCTCTTAAGTCAATGGGATTACAGGCAGGTGCTACCATACCTGGCTTATTTATGAAAATTTTATCCAAACCATTTATACATATAAGAAAATACAATATTGGAAATGTCATTAATGTTGAAATAAGCATTTACACTGTATTGTAGTAAAAGGAAAAATCAGGAAAATATGAGGATAATAAGTTTTCAGTGTTGAAAGGGGCTTAGAAATTATCTAAATCCTCATTTTGTGGAGGAGGAACCTGAGGATCAAACATGCTTGTGACTTGGACAGGGCCACACTATTGCTAAGGGGGGGGATTTGGGGGTGCCATGTGGGTCCTGCTTGACGAATTGGGGTCCAGAAAAGATGAGGGAGGGGTCTTCAGGGAGGAAGATGATATGGGGTCTTTCTGGACGGTGGTGGCCCGTGGAGCCAAATTCCCCAGGCCCCAGGGTGTAGGTAAAGAATCTGCTCTGCCCCAGTGAAACACAGAAACACTGGAGCAAGATGCAGAAAACACCTTTTATTCCAGAAACTATAGAAGCTTAAATACACTCTTGGACCAATCAGATCCAAAGGTCACAAACAAAGGGGTGCTCTTTGGCAAGAGCACAGTCTATTAGCCTAGAATGGAGAAGGATGGAAGGGAGGGGGTGGAAGATATGGAGATGCTCCTACACCACACTCCTGATTAGGACAAGTCAGCTGATCCTGGTTTTCTGACTCTTCCTTCCAGGTGTACTCCTCCCTACATCACACCAAAGCCCACCCAAGGACAGAGTGGAGAAACTGACTTCTATGTTCATTGAACCCCAAGTAGTTACTTTTAGAATCCCAGGAGAAATCATTTCCTGAGATAAGAATGAAGCCTACAAGTCATGCATTTCAGAAAATAAATGAGAAAATTCAACTGATCCAAATAAGCTTTTTTATACTGTCAATCTGGTACAGAAGAGTCTCTTAAGAGACCAGATAGATGCTGCAATATTAAGGACATTTCTGTGGCAATGACATAAAACTATTGGGATGTCTGGGAGAGAGTTAGTTTTCCATTCTGTTGAGAGGTTGGACAGAATGACTGGTTCTATTTTCAATTTCCCTCATTTTCATTATCTGTGTTTGGGATGGACCATCACAGTCTTAATTATTCAGGGTAAGGGTGGAGGACAAAACTAATGATGTCACCCAAGTAAGCACACAGAGAGTATTTACCATTCTGGAGATCAGTCAACTGAAAATTTTGCTAGCACATCACTCGTAGGGTGATGAGCTCAGTGGGAGCTGAGAGTAGCAATGAGTTGTGCCAGCTGCCCACTGAGGGTGACAGTTTAAAAACAATGGACTGAAAAATGTTGTAAATCTGAAAAACAATGAACTGCCTGGTGTCAGGGTTAGGAGATTGATGGGACTGGTGCCTGGAAAGCCAGCTAGAAGGAGTGTAGAAATTCAACCATTTTAATAATCAAAATGGTCCTTGCAGTGATTCATTAAAAATCATGTAGATATAAATGCATATCTTCATATGTGTGTGTGTGTGTGTGTGTGTATACACACATACATTATTCATATTGTTCTCTGTTTAAAATGCTCAGGAGTTGAATTGTTTGGAAATGTTCAGTCAAGCAAAATGGTTCCTTTTGCAATATGCAGTTAGTCTTGGTAGCTCAAGCAGCCTTTAACTTTCTTTCCTGTTTCTTTGCATGTAATTGGAGGTGAAGGGCAAGCAGGAGACAGAGAGAATTTTACTTATTCTGGTGTTCTCCTGGCAGTGCTGCTACAATGGCCAGATGGGCTCTGCATTGCAGGATGCAGAGTGCAATATGAATGGTGCCCTTCAAAGTGGTGCAGTGGGACTGACAGTCCAATGTTGTAGCCAGGTGGAGTTGGGAAGAGGATCAGTTAGCTGTTGCTTCTTGGTATTACAAAACATTGTGGTTTAAAGTAATAATCCTTTATTATATCTCATAAATTAAGGGGCCAGCTAGGTTCTTCTAACTTTGGCTGGGCTGTGTCATGCATTTCTATATTTAGCTGGTGAATAGGCTGATGGCTGGTGGGTCCAAGATGACCTTGGCAGGGATAGTTTACCTGTCTTCCATATGTTTTTCATATCCTTTCAGTGGGATAGCTCAGGCTTATTCTCCTGTTAGTGGTAGTTAAGGTGCAAATTTTTTTTCAAGCCTCCGTTTAGTCAAGTTTGCTGTTTTAAAATGAAGTCATATGGCCAAATCCAGAGCCAATGTGGGAAGGTACTACCAAAGAATGTGGATGCAGGGAGGTGTGAAAAATTAGGACTCTTAATGCAAGCAATATAACATAGACTGAGTTAGCAAACAAGAGGTTCAGAGAGATTATCATGAATGTCAGTAGTCATTGTGTTGAAGTCAGAAATGTTTTTCTTTGGAGTTGGTATTTATTCATTTATTAATTTATCCAATATTTATTAGGGTACTACTGTGTTTAGGTACTATTCTAGACCAAGACAGCTGTGCTCAAAATGGTTACCTGGTGGGACAGTGTTTTCTTTGCCTTTTCTCCTCTCCCTTTCCCTCCCCTCCCTCTGCCCCCCTTTCTTTCTTTCTTTTTTTGTAAAATGGAATTAAGAGAGAGAGACTTTGTTAGCATAATAAATTCAAAAGCCTACTCTAGGACACAGTTAATGCTCACTTGAGAAGGATTGGAAGGTCTCGAAGGTTGCTCACAGAAATATTACCTCTCCTGGATGGAGCTGGGACTCGGAGGGACTGAAAAGAGGAAGAGAGAATGCCTGAGGAGGGGAGTGCGGAAAAAAGAAAGGAAGCTCTGGGAGGAGTAGGGGAATAAGAGGAACCTGTAAATAAAAAGAGGCTTAAATTCATACCAATTAATTGGATTACCTAATAAAGTGAAGGAGAAATTGTGTTTGGAACAAAGTCTCAGTTCTGTTATTTGGCAGCTGTGTGACCTTAGGCATGTTAATCTGGCTTGTTTGAGGCAAGTGAATTAAGTCAAGGATGACAATGTGGCTCATCAAAGATGTTTTACATCTGGGTTCTGTGTGTGTGCAAAATTGGCTAATGCACTTTTGCAATGGGCTCTTCTAATGCAGTCTGCCACATTAGAACATTGTGGGAATGTTGAAGAACAATCATCTAGCTCGCTCCATTCTTCCTCTCACAGGCCTTCATACCTACTTAACCTTCTCACCCTTATTACATGCGAGCTGCCATTATCTGCTTTTGACTTTGAGGGCTTCCCCATTAACCTGCCTCAATTAATAATATCTTTAATTCACCTTCTACAGAATACTAGAATTCACATCTTCTTGATCTTTATTCCTCAACAATATCTCTGAGGTCTAGCTCTCAGCAGAGCACCTGGATTCTGATTTCATCCATCCATGAACATTTAGAATGTCATTGATCATTCCAGGTGGTGTGATTACAAACAATGCTATGAAAATAAAGACAATTAAGAACCTACTTGTATGAGATCCTATTGTAGCACATTTATTTGTATCAACTCTCTCTCACAATGATGTGCAGAGAGGTCAAATAACTGAAATAATGGAACCGGTGGCAGAGTTGTGATTTTATCTCAGTTGAGATAGTTGGGCAGGCACAACTATCTCAGATAAATAAGACGCACTTTTGCCCCCACAGAGTGACAACACTTTCATTTTCTCTTTTTATCTATTCATAACTTTTCACTGCTTCAAACACTTTCTGCCTTTTTTCATTTGTAGGAAAATTTCCTTGACTCTTCAAAGTTAAGAATACTGTGTTAATTTACCTCTGCTATTTCTCTTCTTCCTTTCTGTAGCTTGCTTGCTGTTTCCATTAACTTGGTTTTTTACTTTTATTTTCTATCATTTATCTCTGCTAGCTCCTTTTCCTCAGTAAGCCAACATGTTGAACATTAAAAATCCAGCTATCTTCTGACTTGTTTCTTTCTTGAATTACAAAATTAAAATTTCTGGACCTTTAATAAAATATCCTTTGATGGAAGCTGCTTCCTAAAGTTTCTGAAGACCACATCAAAGCTGGCTATCTTTCTCCAGTCACACTTCTTCACATCTCTGAACACATTCTTTGACTTCTTTGATCCCATAACTGAATGTGATTCCTCTTCTTATCCACACATGAGCATCAGCCAAGGTTCTGTTTTGTGGGCTTGTGTCTAATCTTTTTACAGTGTTAAGGTGGCCATATAATTTATTGTCCAAATTGAGACACTGTTGTCTGGGATAAATGCTAAACTAGATGTAATGCCAGGACAATATGGGAGCAAACCAGGAGTATATCCATTCCCAAATCGCCCTCAGTCCTACATTTACAACCCATTGCTAGTGGTTTCTACTTGTATGTTCAGGGCTTCAAGCTTCATGTTTTCTATATTGGATCCTGTTATGGTTTGGATGTGAAGTGTCTCCCAAAAGCTCACGTGTAAGACAATGCAAGAAGGTTCAGAGGAGAAATAATTGGGTTATGATCTTAACCTAATCAGTGAATTAATCCCTGATGGGATTAACTGAGTGGTAAATGGAGGCAGGCAGGGTATGGCTGGAGGAAGTGGCTCATTGGAGGTGTGGCTATGGGGTATATATTTTGTATTTGGAGAGTGGAGACTCTCTTTCTCTGTTCTCTGATCATCATGTGAGCTGCTTCCTTTGCCATACTCTTCTGCCATGATGTTTTACTTCACCTTGAGCCCTGAGGAATGGAGCTGACCTTCCATGGAGTAAGACCTCTGAATCTGTGAGCCCCTAAATATACTTTTCCTCCTTTACAGTTGTTCTGGTCAGGTCCTTTAGTCACAGTAGTGAAAAAGCTGACTAAAACAGACCCTTTTTCTTTCTTCTCTAGGGAACTAGTTCTTGGATTCTCTGACCTCTGATGGAGCTGTTGTCTTGCAGTGAGATACTTGGAAGCCTGGGATCATTTCTGAATTCTTCTCAATTGTCCATGGCATTGATCTCCAAGTCTGTTCAGTTGGCCTTTGTAGTGTTTCAACTCATCCCTTCTTTTCCATTTTCAGTGCTGCTATCCTGATTTAGGCCTTTATTACTTCAAAACAGAACTATTTTGGTAGCCTAATCCCAACCAATGTTTAAAATAGTCTCTACTTATCCCAGAACTCTACGCATTTTATAATCCTCTTCCTGTCTCCTGGACTGCGTGAAATAATTTGGCTTGCAATAGTTTGATTATTGTGTGTCTAGGTATGGCTGTCTTTGAGTTTATCCTACTTGGAGCTTCTTAAATATGATGTTTTTAAATTAAATTTGGGAAGTTTTTGGACATTATTTCTTCAAATATTCTTCATCTTTCTCTCCTCCTTATGGGGATCCCATTATGTGTATATTGGTATGCTTGACAGTATTTCACTTGTTGCTGAGACTTTGTTGATTTTTCTTTAATTTTTTATTTTCCTCAGAATGGATAATTTTAATTCATCTATCTTTAGTTCAATGACTCTTTTTAAAATAAATATTAGCACATATTGGTTGTATAAATAATTAATTTTGTGACACTTCCATATACACATATAATGTGCTTTGATAAATTTACTGATTCTTCAATCTGCCACTGCAAATTTGCTGTTAAGCTCCTTAGTGAATTTTTCACTTCAGTAATTGTACTGTTCCTCCATTTTTCTTCTCATAATTTCTTTTCATTGTTATTGATTTGGTGAGACATTGTTTTTAAAATGGTTTGGTTCTTCAAACACAGGTTTCTTTAGTTCTTTGAAAAATTTTTCTTGGGGGAGGTACTGGGGACTGAACTCAGGGGCACTTCACCACTGAGCAACATCCACAGCCCTATTTTTTATTTTTTTTTTAGAGACAGGGTCTTACTGAGTTGCTTAGTGCCTCACTTTTGCTGAGGCTGGCTTTGAACTCACAATCCTCCTGCCTCAGCTTCCTGAGCCGCTGGGATTACAACTGTGCCCTGCTATTGTTTGAACATTTTCCTAACAGCCAGTTTGAAGTCTCTATCTAGTAATACAACAATTGGGCTTCCTCAGGCATAGCTTATATTTAGGGCTCTCAACTCATCTCCACTCAATATGGGTCATACTGACTTGTTTTTTTTTTTTTTTTTTAAAATATTTTTTTAGTTGTAGATGGACACAATGTCTTTATTTCATTGCTTTGTATGTGGTGCTGAGGATCGAACCCAGGGCCTCATGCATGCGAGGCGAGGGCTCTACCGCTGAGCCATAGCCCCAGCCCTGACTTGTTTATTTGTATATCTCATAATTTTTGCTTTTGAAAACTGGACATTTAAAATAATACAATGTGGAAATTCTGAAAATCAGGTTTTATGCCCCACCCCTTTGCCTCATACAAAGTCCCTCAATTCATCCCATGCTCCCTGACCACCATTATGGATCAGCATCCACTTATCAGAGAAAACATTTGGCCCCTGTTTTTTTGGGATTGGTATATTTCACTTAGCATGATATTCCCCTACTCCATCCATTTACCTGCAAATGCCATAGTTTTAATGATGAGTAATACTCCATTGTGTATATATACCACAGTTTCTTTATCCATTCGCCATCTGTTGAAGGGTATCTAGGTTGGTTCCACAGTTTAGCTATTGTGAATTGAACTGTTATAAATATTGAAGTGGATGTGTCACTGTAGTATGTTGTTTTTAAGTCCTTTGGGTATAGACCAAGGAGTGGGATAGCTGGGTCAAATGGTGGTTCCATTCCAAGTTTTCCAAGAAATCTCCATACTACTTTTCAGATTGGTTGCATCAATTTGCAGTCCCACCAGCAATGTATGAGTGTGCCTTCCCCCCACATTATCGCCAATACTTATTGTTTTTTGTATTCTTGATAACTGCCATTCTGACTGGCATGAGATGAAATCTTAGAGTAGTTTTGATTTGCATTTCTCTAATTGCCTAGCATCATTTGCTGAAGAGGCTTTCTTTTCTCCAATGAATGTTTTTGGCACCTTTGTCTAGTATGAGATAACTGTATTTATGTGGGGTTGTCTCTGGGTCTTATATTCTGTACTCTTGGGCTACATGTCTATTTTGGTACCAATACTATGCTGTTTTTGTTACTATAGTTTTATAGTATAGTTTAAGGTCCGGTTTTGTGATGCCTCCTGCTTCACTCTTCTTGGTAAGGATTGCTTTGGCTATTCTGGGTCTCTTATTTTTCCAAATGAATTTCATGATTGCTTTTTCTATTTCTATAAGGAATGATGTTGAGATTTTAATTGGAATTGCATTGAGTCTGTATAATGCTTTGGGTATTATGGCCATTTTGACAATATTAGTTCTGCCTATCCAAGAGCATGGGAGATTTTTCCATCTTCTAAGATCTTCTTCAATTTCTTTCTTCAGTGTCTTGTAGTTTTCATTGTAGAGGTCTTTCACCTCTTTTGTTAAATTGATTCCCAAGTATTTTATTTTTTTGGGGGCTATTGTGAATGGAATAGTTTTCCTGAATTCTCTTTCAGAAGACTCATTGCTGATGTATAGAAATGCATTTGATTTATGGGTGTTGATTTTATATCCTGCAACTTTGCTGAATTCATTTATTAATTCTAGAAGTTTTCTGGTGGAATTTTTTGGATCCTCTAAGTATAGAATCATGTTGTATGCAAATAATGATAGTTTGAGTTCTTCTTTTTCCTATTCATATCCTTTAATTTCTTTCATATGTCTAATTACTCTGGCTAGAGTTTCAAGGACTATGTTGAATAGAAGTGGTGAAAGAGGGCATACCTGTCTTGTTCCTGTTTTTAGAGGGAATGCTTCCAATTTTTCTCCATTTAGAATGATGTTGGCCTTGGGTTTAGCATAGATAGTTTTTACAATGTTGAGGTATGTTCCTACTATTTCTAGTTTTTCTAGTGTTTTGAACATGAAAGGGTGCTGTATTTTGTCAAATGCTTTCTCTGCATCAATTGATAAAATCATGTGATTTTTATCTCTAAGTCTATTGATGTGATGAATTATGTTTATTGATTTCTGTATGTTGAACCAACTTTGCATCCCTGGAATGAACCCTACTTGATCATGGTACAATATTTTTTAAAATAAGTTTTTGTATGCAATCTGCCAGAATTTTATTGAGAATTTTTGCATCTATATTCATCAGGGATATTGGTCTGAAATTTTCTTTCCTTGATATGTCTCTGCCTGGTTTTGGTATCAGGATGATACTAGCCTAAGAGAATGAGTTTGGAAGGATTCCCTCCTTTTCTATTTCTTGGAATAATTTGAGGAGTATTGGTATTCTTCTTATAGAACTCGGCTGTGAATCTGTCTGGTCCCGAGCTTTTTGTGGTTGGTAGGCTTTTGATGGAATCTATTTCCTTGCTTGAAATTGATCTGTTTAAATTGTGTATGTCCTCCTGATTCAGGTTGAGTTGATCCTATGCCTCTAAAAATTTGTCAGTATCTTTGAGGTTTTCTATTTTACTGGAGTATAAAATTTCAAAATAGTTTCTAATTATCTTCTGTATTTCAATAGTGTCTGTCATGATATTTCCTTTTTCATCACAAATTTTAGTAATTTGAGTTTTCTCTCTCCTTTTTGTTAGGGTGGCCAAGAATTCATCAATTTATTTTTTCATAGTATCTGCTTTTTGTTTTGTCAATTTTTAAATTGTTTCTTTTGTTTCAATTTCATTGATTTCCACCCTGATTTTAATTATTTCCTGTTTTCTACTACTTTTGGTGTTGGTTTGTTCTTCTTTTTCTAGGGCTTTGAGATGTAATATCAGATTGTTTATTTGTTGAATTTTTATTCTTTTAACGAATGAGCTTAATGCAATGAAATTTCCTCTTAGTACTGCCTTCATAGTGTTCCAGAGATTTTTTTAAAATAACAGATTTATTGATATAATTCTGTGCCATACACATCACTCATTTAGTGTACAATTAATTCAATGATTTAAAGTGTAGTCACAAAATTGTGCAACCATCACCACAATTAATTTTAGAACATGTTCATTCTCTCATATCCATTAGCAATTGTTCTCTAATTCCCTCAACTCCACTCCTCCCCTCATCCCAACCACCACTTATCTATTTTCTGCCTCTATAGATTTGCTTATTAAAAAAAAATATTGGGAATATTGCAGTCAGAGATGGGAGCAAGGGTGCCAGTGGGGGTGGTACACATTGATGAAACACTTGTCAAAGTTGTAGTCCTTAGACATAGACCCACTTAAAGATTGGATAAGATTAGAAAAAACTCTTTTGTCCCATATCTGACCTGCATAGCAGCAAGGATCTGATATAATAATAATAATCAATTATGGCTTAAAGAGTTGTAATACACATGTTCTTTCTCCCTGAAGTAGTGTTTAAGGAAACTCTGTGAGATTAAAAAAAAGTACAGGATGAAAAGTTAAAGCCTCTGGTATCTTTAGCTGTAAGCAAGCATTAAATACAAGACAAGTCCTCACCAGATGAAATAAATACTCCTATTAGTGGCCTATGTACCTAATTTTTTATTGTTCAATAAAACATGTCTGGCTTTCAACAAAAAATTACAAGACAGGCCAGAAGACATGCTAAAATGTAATCTGAAGATAAAAATCTAAAAAAAAAGTCTAAATTATTGATTGTTTTATTGAGTTTTATGAATTTAGTTTCTTTGTTTAGTTTTTGTTTGAAAGATCTATCTAGTGGTGATAGAGGTATGTTAAAGTCACCCAGTATTATTGTGTTGTGGTCTATTTGATTCTTGTAGTTGAGAAGGGTTTGTTTGATATACATAGATGTCCCATTGTTTGGGGCATAGATACTTAATATTGTTATGTCTTGTTGATGTATGATTCCTTTAAGCAGTATGACATGTCCTTCTTTGTTCCTTTTTACTAACTTTGGTTTGACATCCACTTTATCTGGTATGAGGATGGAAACCCCTGCTTGTTTACGCAGTCCATATGAGTGATACTTTTCCCCCACCCTTTCACTTTCAGTCTGTGGATGTCTGTTTGTGTGAGATGAATCTCTTGAAGGCAGCATATTGTTGTGTCTTTTTTTTTAAAATCCAATCTGACAGTCTCTGTCTCTTATTTTTTATTTTTATTTTTAATTTTATTCATTCATTCATTCATTCATTCATTCATTCATTCATTCTACTTAGGTATACATGATAGCAGAATGCATTTTGATCCATTGTACACAGATGGAACACAACTTTTCATTTCTCTGGTTGTATATGATGTAGAATCACAACATACATGCAGTCATACATAAATCTAAGGCTATGATTCCCATCATATTCCACCATCTTTACCTTCCTAATGCCCCCTACACCCTCCCACCCCTGTGACCAAAATTCTTCCATTCTTCCCATGTCCTCTGCCACATTATGGATCAGCATTCACTTACCAGAGAAAACATTCAGCATTTGGTTTTTTGGGATTGGCTTACTTCACTTAGCATGATATTCTCCAACTCCATCCATTTACCTGAAAATGCCATAATTTTATTCTCTTTTATTGCTGAGTAATATTCCATTGTGTATATATACCACAGTTGTCTCTGTCTTTTAATTGATGAGTTTAGGCCATTCACGTTAATGGTAACTATTGAAATATGATTTGTGTTCCTGGTCATTTTGGTTTATTTTTGGCTTTTAATTTTGATTTGGTTTCTCCTTTGATTGACCTTTCCTTTAGTGTAGTTCCTCCCTTTGCTGATTTTCATTTCCTCTTCATGGAATATTTTGTTGCGAATGCTCTGTAGTTCAGGGTTTCTCATTGTAAATTCTTTTAACTGTTGTTTATCATGCAAGGTTTTTATTTTGTCATCAAATCTGAAGCTTAATTTTCCTGGATATAAGATTCTTGGTTGGCATCCATTTTCTTTCAGAGCTTGGTATATGTTGTTCTAGGATCTCCTGGCTTTGAGAGTCTGGGTTGAAAAATATGCTGAGACCGGAATTGGTCTCCTTCTATATGTAATCTGATTCCTCTCTTTTGCAGCCTTTAAAATTCTGTCCTTATTCTGTATGCTAGGCATTTTCATTATAATGTGTCTTGGTGTAGATCTGTTGTGATTTTATACACTTGGTGTCCTATAAGCCTCTTGTATTTGATTTTCCAATTTATCATGTTTGGGAAATTTTCTGATATTATTTCATTGAAGAGACTGCATTCCTTTGGTTTGAATCTCTGTGACTTCATCTATCCTGATAAATCTTAGATTTGGTCTTCTCATGCTATCCCAAAATTCTTGGATGTTCTGTTCATGGTTTCTTACCACCTTCACTGTGTGGTCAGCTTTATTTTCAGGATTGTATATTTTGTCTTCTTTATCTGAGGTTCTGTCTTCCAAGTGATCCAGTCTGTTGATGATGCTTTCTATTGAGTTTTTTATTTGGTTTATTGTTTCCTTCATTTCAAGGATTTCTGCTTGGTTTTATTTTCAGAATATCTCTCTCTTTCTTGAAGCAATTTTTTTTTGTGGTGTCAGGGATTGAACCCAGGGCCTTGTGCATGCAAGGCAAGCACTCTACCAACTGAGCTATACCTCTAGCCCTTGAAATAATCTTTTGCTACCTTATCTCTTTGTTGTTGTGATCAATGGTTGCCTATATTTACTCTCTTATGTCATTCTTTAATTCATAGATCATTTTAATTTTGTACATTCTGACATCCTTCTCTGACATTTCATCAACTGGGCTGT
Organism: Geosciurus inauris; assembly: GCA_004024805.1. Taxonomy (NCBI): domain Eukaryota; kingdom Metazoa; phylum Chordata; class Mammalia; order Rodentia; family Sciuridae; genus Geosciurus; species Geosciurus inauris. The sequence goes on from PVHX01024197.1 coordinate 18,434, forward strand.
CAATGGATTCTGTTATTATAGTATCTTGGTTTGTTTGGGGCACTTTCTTCCCTTGTTTCTTCATGTTGTTCATGTGTCTTCCTTTCTTGCATTGCAGATCTGAAGTATTGCACTTTACACCCTATAATCTTATAGTGTCCCTGCAGACTACCTGTATCTGACCTTGGAGTTGGGCTTCCAGTCCATAGCTGGTGTCCCAAGATGGATGCTACTGCAACTAAAGATGGTGGCAGTGGTAGTGGAGGTAATTCAAGATAGTAGTGGTGGTGTCCCAAGATGGATGCAACCATTTTCAGAAATGGGGCTGAAAGGGTGGGCCTTACAATGGCTTTGGTTTGCCTGTTCAGAGATGCAGTGCTGTGGTGTGCTGTGCTGCCGCAGGCAGCTGCCTCTAGGCCCTGTCTTTTGTCCCAAGTTGGAGGCTACTACATGGGCAGGGCTATGGTGATGGCTGCAGTGTCCCAAGATGGAGGCAGGCTGGGAGAGTGATATGTTGGTAAATGGGGAGCCATAGCATGATCCTTGTTTTGTGCAGGGGTGGTCCTGGGCCTTGCTCTCACATAGGTTTGTAGGGGTGGTCCTGGGTCTGACCTGGGCATGGGCTTTCCAACTTGTCAGGGATTTTATGGGTCCTGTGCCTGGGCACACTGTGGGTTGGTGGGGGCAGTCCTTGCACTGGGCCTGGGCTCCAGTGTGGGTCAGTAGGGGTGGTCCTGGGCCTGACCTGGGCCTAGGCTCCCATGAGGGTCAGCAAGGGTGGTCCTCCTCTCTGTTCTTAATGAGCTTCAATTTCTTTTCCTAAATAAACACTCCTTTGATGATTATAAGACTTTGACTAATGCACAGAGATCTTACAAAGTTGATTTCAAAAATTATTATTGGTGTTCTCATTGATTTTATGGGAAGAGTAGATTTTTGGAGGTCCTTACTCCATCATTCTGGAATACAGAATCATGGCATGGAATATTTTGACTTTTAGTTTATAGCTAACAAAATCTTGTTCATCAATAATAAATTTATAAATTCTTTCTTGATCATTGCAATTGAAAAAGAATTCTTTATAATACAATGCATATGCCACTTGATGCCAGTGTTCTAAATGATTTCCAGAGGTCTGCATTCAGGAGACCTGGAGAGGAGCTCTAGCACCTGCCTTTTACACAAGTTCTGGGGAATTGAGGTGCCAGATGCTCAAGGGCCAATTTTTAAAAAATCTTGATTTAAATGCTATTGATGGAACTTACCACATTCCAATTTATATTACACATATATGGTTATTGTTATTTGTTATTACCATCATTACTTGCATAACCCTATCTTCCCCACTAGAATAAAAACTCTATATAGAAACAACATCCTGTACCCTCTGAATTCCTAAGGGCTTCAATCTTACAGCTAGCCCTCTAAATATTTACTGAGTGAATCGATATATAAGGGCATTGTTTTCATGCGCAAATAAGTTCACATATCCAAACCACTAACTGACCAAGAAAATCTTTCAAAGTTTGAAAAGTCATTAGTAAATTGAAAATTGTCAGCAACTGCTTTCTTAATTAAGAAAATAGTGAAGCTGGGCACAATGATGTGTGCCTGTAATTCCAGCAACTTGGGAGACTGAGACAGGAGGATCTTAAGTTCAAGGCTAACCTCAGCAATTTAGCGAGGCCCTAAGCAACTTAGTAAGATCCTGTCTTAAATAAGAATAAATAAAAAAGGTCTGGGGATGTAGTCAGTGGTAAAGTGTCCCTGGGTTATATCCCCAGTATGGGGGGAACATCATCTCAACTATTTCCACGAATTGTTTTCATGAAAACTGCTAAACAGTCAAACTCTAGCAAAATACCCAAATGCTAAAACTTTTATCTCTGATGCTTTGAGATAAAAAACATTGAACTGCAAAAATGATCTATGTACTGTAAGGCATTCATTTCTTATTTATTGGAGATGAGGTTTTAGGTGAATTAAATGTCAGCAGTTTTGTCATCACTCATCTTTTAGTCTCAAAGCTGGTAAGTTACAGACATCCTCTGCTACATAGTCATCTGCCTCTTGTGCACAAGACAGGCGTGGGTTGCCAGGACCAGTGGATCTGGCTCCAACACAGACAGTGATGTTATCCCTGATCTCAGATGGTCTGTGCAGTCCTGAGATGGTTTCCTGAATTAACCATTCAGGAATTAACATTTTCTTGCCCAGGGAAAATATGAGCTATTAAAGGAATCTTGTGGGGGAGAAGGATACAGTAGGATGCTGGACTCTATGGGCACTGTTCCAGTTTATAGATGGTTAAATTGTGAGCTCAGCAAGTCTCCAGTAGAATTCAGTTAATTGGCCTGCCCAGATGAAAGGAGTTTATCAGAAATTGGTTAGGTGATCACAGGTTCTCTTTCTTAGTGCATTGTACAAATAGATATTAGTTTTGGCTTATTTAAGAAGATACCATTGAAAAAAATCATAATGTTTCTAATACCAAATATGTTCACTAGAAATAGTAGATTTTGATTGTAGCATTCAGGAAACAGAGGATTACATTGGGGGAGGTTTTTTAAAATTGATTAATAAAAGCTCTATTTTGGTATAATTGATAAATAATAACCTGCATGCTTTTCAAGTATAAAGTTTGATGAGTCTTGACTTATGTATTTATGAAAGAAACCAACTGCACAGTCAAGTTCAAGTCTGCCTCCCCCTAACAGTGCTCCATTCTCCTTCCTAGTCCTTCCAGATTATCTCTTCCTACCCTCCCTATCCAGGAAGTTACTATCTGCATTCTGTCATTATAAATTAGTTTGTATTTTCTAGAGTTTTACATAAATGGCATAAATTAAGTCATACAGTGTACACTCTTTTTTATGGTTTATTTCACTCAGTATGCTTATATTGTGATTCATTCATATTGTAGTGTTTGTCAATAACTCATTTGTTTCCATTTCTGAGTAGTTGTATTAGTCAGAATTCTCCAGATAGTCTGGAGATATATTATGAGGAATTGGCTCACGGGATTATAGAGGCTGACAGGTCCCAAGATCTGCAATCAGCAAGCTAGAGACCTTGGTGTAGTTCCAGTCCAAATGTGGGCAGACTTGAGATGTTGTTTCAGTGTGAGTGTGACATCAGGAAAAATCCCATGTCCCAGTTCGAGGTAGCCAGGCAGAGGGAGTTTCCCTTTACTTGCAGGGGACCTGGCCCTTTTTTTATGTTTAGGCATTGGACTGATTGGCTAATGCCCATTCACATTCACAACCTGGTTTATTTGGCCTACTGATTCATATGGTATTCTCATCTAAAACACCTCACAAATACACCCATAATAATGTTTGACCAAACGTCTGTGCACCCCATGGTCCTGTCAAGGTGACAAATGTAATTAACTATCACAAGTCTATGCTTTGCTAAGTTGGCACCCCTATAGATCTGCTTAAGTCATACTCAATCTCCAAATACAGATAATGACAAGATCATAACTACACCTGAAGGGATACAACTGGAATGCACTCACCTCTTCCCCAGAAGAGGAGGTAGGTAAAGTCTTTGAGTAAAGTTCACTTTTTCCCTGGTATCTTATAACTTAAACACTATAATGTAGGATTAAAAACACTTAAATAATATGACATAAAGTCAATATATCTTATATTACATGATAAAGGACTAAGGGGAGAAAACAAAAGTATCATATATACTATATGTGGTATAAAATATAAAATTTTATATTTTATAATAAGTATTATATAAACATGTATTCACAACAAAGAGGAAATACCCGTGACAATTTTAGTTCTCAGTTTTGTAACCAGTCATATGTTCACAGATGGTGTTTATGATTACTACCTCTCCCAATTCTGTATGTTCTTTGCCTTCAGCAAGCACCTCAGCTGTTTGTGGTTCTTTTCCTGGTGGAATGACCCAGACCTTCCTTCCCAAAGGGTCTGGGTCATTTAGTAGTTATGTCTGGGTTGAATTATTATAGTTTTCCATTGATTTCCATCACAGGGTGTGGTGATGCTAAATACTCCATAAGGCATCTCCTGTAATTCAATTATTTTCCTTCTTGCTTCTATTTTGAAGTCGTAGTCCAATTTTCTTTTGGAAGCCAGGATTGATCATGCCAGTCAGTGCAATAACTCTTTCTTTGACTGTTAACTCAGAAGCAATGGGAGTCCAGAGTGAGCCAGTGACAATCCTAACTTGCAGTTCAGTGGAATAACATTCCCTAATGGGTATGTTCTTCACACTGGAATCAAGACCCCTGGACCAGCAGAGCATAAGTTTGTGGGACCAGAAGGAAAAAATGTTGCTGGTAGCTTACTGGGGCTGGTAAGTGAATTTTGCCACTTCTATTTTCACTCTTTTATTTCAGGACTCATGATTCCTAGCTATTGGAGAATATAGCACCATATATCAGATGCTGATTCAGAGCACACACACAGCCTTCTGGAAGAATTTGCTCCTACAAGGTATTATTACCTAGCTGGCACTATAACTTTGTCTCTAAAGGACAATTCCACAGTTCTATCAAACTGGTTCCTTCAGGCTGATGGGGAATATGGTGAGACCAGAAGACCAGTGAATTCCTTGAGAACAGGCCAACTCTGAACTTCTTTAAATGTAAAATGAGTTCTTTGAGCAGAATAATGCTATGTGCAATACCACAATAGTGGATAAAGCATTCTATAAGTCCACAGATAGTAGTGGTAGAAGCATTGAAACAGGGAAAGCAAATCCACATTTATGGGAAGTATATTTACTTAACAGGAGCTTTTTGGTGATACCTCCCATCTAAAACATAAGTTATTGTCAAACATTGTAGGAAAAAAGATTCAGTGAACTAAAAAACAAATGACAGAAATTATCCAAATGCTGCCCCTTTTCATGATGGAAGCAGTCTGTCTTATTCAGTGCAGGCTGCTATAACAAGACACTCTGGGAGTTGTAATTTGTAAACAACAAAAATTTATTTCTCAGTTATAAAGGTTATAGGACCCAAGATCAAGGTGCTAGCAGATTCAGTGTCTGGTAAGGACCAATTACTCATAGATAGTACCTTCTAGATAGCCTCATGTGGTGGAAGGTAAAAATAAAATGGAACAACAAGCTCCCTCATATCCTTTTTAAAAAATAAATGTACTAATCATTTCCTAAAGGCCTCATTTCTTAGTATTGTCATCTTCTGGTTAGGTTTCAACATATGAATTTTTGGGGAAGATATACATTCAGACCAGAGCATAGTCAAATGTAATCAGCCTGCCACCAGATAGCAGGTTAATCACTAGGAAATGGTGCCAATCAGGGGCTTAGTGTTAGCTTTTTCTGCTGGAAGATTGGACACTAAGTCATGGCTGTGTTCAGGTCAGCCTTGGAAAGCCAGTGGTATAGTTCCAGTCCAGTGGCATAAATTAAATTATACAATGTACACTCTTTATTTTGGTTTAGTTTTTTTTCACTCAATATAATTATTTTGAGGTTCATTCATATTACAGAGTTTATCAGTAATTAATTTTTTTAAATTTTTGAGTAGTTGTGTACTACTCAAAAATAAAATGGAATGAAAGCCCATTTTCTTTTTTTTAATTAGTTTATTTAATTGCATTTCAAGTCATAGCACATATATAGAGCTCAGTTTTTCCATTTCTCTGGTTGCAAACCAGATAAAGTTACACCAATTGTGTTTTCATACATGCACCAAGGGTAGTGATGACGATCTCAATCAACCATCTTTACTATACCCATTCCCCTTTCCCACCCCCTACCTCCCCCATGCCATGCATCCAGTGTTCCTCTATTTCTCTTATGTTTCCCATTCCCACCTCCCTTATTCACCAGCATCCACTAATCAGAGAGAACATTCGGCATTTGGTTTTTTGGGATTGGCTTACTTCACTTAGCATAATGCTTTCCAATTCCATCCATTTGCCTGCAAATGCCATAATTTTATTCTCTTTTATTGCTGAATAATATTCCATTGTGTATATGTACCACAGTTTCTTTATCCATTCATCTATTGAAGGACATCTGGGTT
>PVHX01024198.1:0-24446 GCA_004024805.1 Geosciurus inauris
GAGAACAATCCTGGCAATTGGTCTGACCCACAGCTCTGCCATTGTGTTTGAGTGGAAGGCACAATTAGAGGAGCTAAAATCCATTCACCCAATGAGAGGTTTAGTAAGCTTGAATTTTTTTTTAATATTTATTTTTTTTAGTTGTAGGTGGACAGAATGTCTTTATTTTATTTTTTTATGTGGTGCTGAGGATCGAACCTAGTGTCTCATGTGTGCTAGGCGAGCACGCTACCACTGCGCCACAACCCCAGCCCTAAGCTTGAAATTTATAGGAGCTTTTTATAGTCTTTATGATTTATGGCCAGAGATTTAGAAAGAACAAAGGAAAAAGTTTCTTCTGTAATAGATCTTAAATCTAAAGCTATTTTCGATGAAGGTAAATACTTAAGATGTGGTTAATTTTCATTCTCCCTCCTTGTCAGCTGTATTCTGCAACAATTCAATTAACTATTTTCTCTCTTGGACACTTGCATTCATAGGTACTGTTTTCCTATTTTGTTTTAAAGGATCCATCAATAGAAATGTTTCAGTTTGGGGCACCTAGCTCTTACTTCGTACCTATATTAAATGGACACTAGAGCTGCTGGTTGAGTTGCTGACTTTAAGGCTTAAAACCTACCTACCTACCTGCCTGCCGGGCGTGGTGGCCCACGCCTGTAATCCCAGCACTTAGGGAGGCTGAGACAGGAGAATCAAGAGTTCAAAGCCAGCCTCAGCAACCGCGAGGCAGTAAGCAACTCAGTGAGACCCCGTCTCTACATAAAACACACAATAGGGCTGAGGATATGGCTCAGTGGTTGAGTGCCCCTGAGTTCAATCCCCGGTAACAAAACAAAACAAAACAAAACCTACCTGCCTTTCCTCTTCCTTCTTTCTTCTCTCCTTCCCTCCCTCTGTTCCTCCCTTCCTTCTTTCCTTCTTTCCTTCCTTACTTTCTCTCTGTCTGGTACTGGGAATTAAACCAAGAGGTGTTTTACTACTGAGCTGCATCCCAAGTCCTTTTTATTTATTATTTTGAAACAGAGTCTTGCTATGTTGCTGAGTTTGGCCTCAAATTTGTGATTCTCCTACCTCAGCCTCTTGAGTCTCTGGGAGTTGCTGGGATTACAGGTGTGTGCCACTGCTACCAGCTCCTAGAAGCCTTTCTGAATATTGCGTACCTGAGACTAAACCTAACTTCATCTTCTGTATAGTCTTATCTCCTGCAGTGTTCCAACATAACCCTTTTGATCATTTTAAAAGGTTTGATAGTATGACTACCTGTTCTTGGATACTCTTCTCTTGGCTTTTTTGACACTTATGACTACCTTTTACTGAATACTTAACTTGGTACTAGACATCTATCTCATATGTTAATCCTCATAACAGCTTTATCAGATGAATAGAATTATCTTTTACAGTTGAGAAAATATGGGTTTAACACAGTAATTAACTTGCCCAAAGCTTTGCCAATTTGTGATGCCTTTGGGATCAGTAAGATGCAGTATTGCCCATAGAAGCAGTAGGAGGCTTTGTCACATTGCCAAACCCCTGCTGCTCTGACCAAACTCCCATATGAAGACTGTTTCAGCTGCTGCTAAGACCTCTCTCTTCAAATCTCAGGATCTCTTCCACAATGAGGCTTGAACCATCATGCTTCCCATCCTTGTGTATTTCAGTCACTACCTGACATCTGTCATCCATTATCTTCCTTATACTCAGTTCCTTTACCACTTTATCTGTTCATCTGTTTCAACCCTTCCACAACATTCTTTACTACATACCCTTCTATTATCAACAAATCCCCATGTGATATCAGCCCCTAGCAGAAAATCAAGACATAGAGGTGACATTGGCAATGTTGTTAAGGTTGGTACCTGGTATCTAGAACTATAATGGTGAAAACCAGGCCACATCTCTTGGTTGGCACTACTAATCATGACATGTTTGCCAAACCAATTTTGTAATTTGGGGCAATGTTTTTAGCTGTATCCCTGAAGAGAGTTCTCCACCCTGAAAGCTACCTCATATCCTTTGTGTAAATTCTTTTTGTTGGAAGTGACTTCTGCTGGTTGTAGAACTCTTAGTGATGCACTGGTTGGACCTAACCATCTATCTTCTTAGTTGCCTGCACCCGTGGAGCTGAGAGTTGGCAGAGAAAATCAGAAAACCAGGCAAATCAGTATCACTGTATATCCATAATCGTCAGCCTCGTGTGTAATCAGCATTTGCCTAGCAGTGTTGTACATCTCTCTCTTTTTTTTTTTTGGTACTGGGGATTGTACTTGACCACTGAGCCACATCCCCAGCCCTGTTTTGTGTTTTATGTAGAGACAGGGTCTCACTGAGTTGCTTAGCACCTCGCCGTTGCTGAGGCTGGCTTTGAACTCGCGATTCTCCTGTCTCAGCCTCCCTAAGTGCTGGGATTACAGGCTTGAGCCACCGCGCCCGGCTTATACATCTCTCTTTTAAGTTCACTTTCCCACTCATTGCAAACGACTATTTCATAGAGTTTTATTTCTAATCTCTTACATTTTTTTTTAAACCAGTGATAGGCCTTATGCTTCATTATAAAACCAGAAACCACCAAATGGGAACGCAATATCTTTCTATCCCCCAAATCTGCAAACTTGTGTTTTGGGACTCGTCTTTTCTTCCTTCCTTCCTATTTTGATAGAGAAAGTGTCTAGACCAGTCCCTCCACAGATGCTGTAATCATGTTCTTTCTTACCTTTTTTTTTTGTACCAAGGATTGAACTAAGGGGCACTTGACCACTGAGCCACATCCCCAGTCCTATTTTGTGTTTTATTTAGAGACAGGGTCTCACTGAGTTGCTTAGCGCCTCGCGGTTGCTGAGGCTGGCTGTGAACTCGTGATTCTCCTGTCTCAGCCTCCCTAAGTGCTGGGATTACAAGCATGAGCCACCACGCCCAGCTTTTTTTTTTTTTTTTTTTTTTGAGGTACTGGGGATTTAGCCCATACACTTTCAAGTCTTTTTACCTGATAGGTCTGATTCATGCAACGAAACTCACAGGAGACTCATATTTAAAACAAAATAACTCCTGATTTATGATCAGGTATCAAAATGATTTGATAGATGTGTAAATCAGTTGGAGGATATATTGGAAAATCTACATAGGCAGTCTAATTATAATTTATTAAGTTAGGAATAATTTCGATCTTTGCTGCTTAAACCATAAGCATTGTTATAACCTGGGGGTTTGTTAGAAATGAATGACTGGTTTGGTACTAGTGTAAACTTGTAGAACCTCAATTTTTAACTCATTGTTGAGTAGAAGTTGCCTTAGCTGTTGGGCTCATTTCATGTTTCATTTTTATGAAATTTAAAGTAGAGAGCAAGAAAATCTTTTTTAAGGTTTTGTGGAAGCGTAGAAACTTATAAAACTTGTTTCAAGACTTATAATAAAACACTTTAGAGACACAGAAACACAGGGCTGGGATTGTAGTTCAGTGGTGGAGTGCTCGCTTAGCATGTGTGAGGCACTGGGTTCAATCCTCAGTATCACATAAAATAAATAAACAAAATAAAGGCATTGTGTCCATCTACAACTAAAAAAAAATAAAATAAAAAAACAATGTTACATATTGTTTACGGAAATAAAGTTGATCCTTTTTTTAAAATATATTTTTCTTAGTTGTCAATGGACCTTTATTTTATTTATTTATACGTGGTGCTGAGAATCAAACCCAGGGCCTCACACATGCTAGTCAAGTGCGCTACCACTGAGCCACAACCCCAGCCCCTGAAGTTGATGTTGATAAACAGTACATAGCAAAAATATTATAAACAGCAAAATTTGACTGGTTACCTTTATGTGGTAATAGAAAGGAGAGAACAAAGGGAAATTAACAGAGAAGGGACATGAAGGAGTCCTCAATCTTACCTATAATGTTATTTAAAAAATATCTAGAACCCCGGTAGTCCAAGCCTGTAATCCCTGCAACTCAGGTGGTTGAGGAGGAGGATAGCAAATTCAAGATCAGCCTCAACAATTCAGTAACTCTTAGAAACTCAGCAGTCTCCAAATTTTAAAAACTTTAAAAAATATTTTTTAAAAAGTGCTGGGGATGTAGCTCAGTGGTAAGGTGCCCTGGGGTTTAATCCCCAGTGCCAAAAAAGCCAAAACTAGAAGACAGGGGTTTGGCTCAATGGTTGAGTACACACTGAGCCTACATAAAGCCCTAGGTTCAATTCCTACCACTCAAAAAAATTAAAAAAGAAAAAAAAAAACTCAAGAAAATTTTGCAAAATAACATTTGTTAAACTGGACAGTGAGTACAAGTCTATCAGTATTCTTCTATTGTTTGAAATAAAATTTTCAAACAAGCTTTTGTTCAAATAAATGCACATACATGTTCAAGCAGCAAGAGAAAACAATCTCTTTTTTTGAACTTATATTTATAAAACTCTTCTAATGCCTCTGGTGTCTACTAACTTTCTTAGTGTAAAGGAAACCTTCAAGTACTTATTCACAGAAACACACTGGACATGTTGAATCTCTTTTTTTCTAACAAGATACTTCTCACAAGATGCTGCCAGAGACACTAAAATATCTGGCTATGTAGTTACCAGAGATTGGTATCAACCAACACAATCCACACAGCAATCCCATGCCCACAGAAATGCAGTTTAAAAATCTTTTAACTTACAACTAAACAATTCCCCTGAGCCATTCAAGTTTCATCACAACTCTATGCAAATCAACCATGAATGACCCAACAGGTTAAAAAAAAAAATTACATCTCTCTCTACCTTTTTTTTAGGTACCAGGGCTTGAACCCAGGGGTGCTTAACCACAGAACCATGTCCCTAACCCTTTTTAGTTTTTGAGACAAGTCTCATTAAATTGCTTAGGGCCTCCCTAAATTGCTGAGGCTGACCTTGAACTTGCACTCCTCCTGCTTCAATCTCACGCTGGGATTACAGGCACGCACCACCACGCCCACCCAGCTCTCCACTTTTAACAACCTTCCTTCCACATTCCTCAGTCACCCACAGCCTTAGAGGAGTCAGTGCAAGTTCCTCCACATAGGTGCAGTGTTTCTGGAGCTTCTAATCTTGAGCAGATTTATGTAATTCAGATAGCACCATGGAGTATATTAATTAGCACCAAGGGAAAATGAGCTTGGGACTCTGCTTAACCACCAATTTAGGATGCAAGCTCCTAAGAGAAAAAGAGAATGACTTCCCACCCAAGCATGATTAGGATATCAAACTGGAAAAGATGTCTAGGAGCAAGCAGTTCTAGAAACAGGAATTCAAATAAAACTGGCTCTGTGGCATTGACTGCAGACCCAATGGTAGCCCTGTTTTTGCTACCTTTTGTTTCCTGACTCAGTTAAAAGTACCTTAGAGAGAATACATGTCCCTTTTTCTCAAAATAAACTTGGAGAATGCTACTCAAGTTTCATGAAAATCTGTTTTAAGCATTATCTAATGGGTGTCTGTGTGTGTATGCATTTTTTTTTATTTGTATGGGCCTCAACAGGTGTGGGTCTCTGTGAATTTGTCTCTATGGGTACATCTAGGGGGCTCTCCGTGGAGACACATGGGGTTCTCTCGCTAGGTGTGGAGTTTCCCATGTGTGGTAAGACACTGGGAAGAGAGTTATTGAGGAATTCTGTTGTATGTGTGTATATGGGAGTTCTCTGTGTGTAGACAATCTTTGTGTGTGTCTCTCTGGATCTGAGTCTTGGTTACAGTTAATTATTACATGTCAGTCATATATTCTGCAACTTTGCTGAACTTGTTTATTATCTGGTATTTTTTGGGGGGGTTCCTTAGATCTACAAATGACAGTTTTACTTCTTTTTCAATATGTATGCCTTAAGTTTTTCTTTCCATATTGCACTTTTTAGAATTTTTAGTATAATGTTTAATAGAAGTGGTGAGTGCACATATTCTTGCCTTGTTCTTGATTTTAGAGGAAAAGTATTCCGTCTTTCATCATTAAGTATAATATTAGCTGATAGTTGTAGGACAGATTTCTCCTAATCTTTATAATGTCTTAATTTAGCTGCTTAAGAGAGTGAATGAGCCGGGCGCGGTGACGCAAGCCTGTAATCCCAGTACTTTGAGAGGCTGAGACAGGAGAATCGCGAGTTCAAAGCCAGCCTCAGCAACGGCAAGTTGCTAAGCAACTCAGTGAGACCCTGTCTCTACATAAAACACAAATAGGGCTGGGGATGTGGCTCAGTGGTCGAGTGCCCCTGAGTTCAATCTCCAGTACCAAAAAAAAAAAGAGTGAATGAGTTGACATGTTAGTGAATATCACCTCTTGACATTTAAACTTCTTTTGGCTATAAGATTAGCACTCCAGTTTTTCCTTGTACAATGGGGCAACCTTTATGGTGCCGTGTAAGTTTCTATTCTGAATATTTCGGGTTGTAAATTGGTAATCTGAATTGGCAGTTCATAGTCTGCCTGTTCATAATAAAGTCTAGAGCATGTATGCTGTGACTTGAAACACTGAAGCCTTTATATTCTGTGATGCTGTCTTAAAGTTCACTGTAATTTTCCATTCTATGTGGAGAGTCTGTCATGTTTTTTCTTAAAGTAAATGTGCTTGTATGTTTTAATAGATGTGGTTTATTTTATAGTCCAAACCTGTCGTTGGGCCTGTTGTGCACAGGCCACGTCCTTCTCCCTTTTGATGGGTACAGTGAAGTTTACATACCTTGATTGGTAAGTTTGTGTTTAATATTTTGAATACTTGCCTTTATCCTTTAGACTGTAAACTCCATAAGGACTCAAGACCGTGTCTGTTTTTGTTCATTGCATTGTTAGCATCTGCCAGATAGTAAAGGCTTTAAATGAAAGAACGACTAAGGCACTGGATGGGGTGGGTCTTGCTTATAATCCCAGCTGCCTGGGAAGTTGAAGCAGGAGGATCATAAGTTTGAGGCCACTTTAGGCAAATTAGCAAGACCCTGTCTCAAAATAAAAACTAAGAATGAAGGACTGGGAATGTAACGTAGTAGCAGAGTGCTTGCCTAATGTATACAAGGGCCTAGGTTCAATCTCTAGTACTGGGGGTAAGAAATCAGTTTATCTTATGGTACTTGTATGAAGAGGAGTGATTAGCATAAATTGACTTTACTATAAGGTAAGTTTTCATTCTTTAAATCCTCAAATCATTGCAGAGTAGAGATTATTACATTTTTAGCTTAAATAGGATTTTTCTCAATTTTTCTTGTTGATTAAATATTACTAAGTTTATAATTGTCTTACACATGTACTTTTTTTTTTTTTTTTTTTTGACCTGTGCTAGGGATTGACCTAGGGTCTTGAGTGTGCTATGTAAGCAATGTCCCACTGAACTGTATCCCCAGCCCTATATATGTGTCTTTAAAAAATTCAAAACATCTCTCCTTTACAATTTGGTAGAGTCAGGTAAATCTACACTGTTTCTGCCAATTGATCAAACTATTTTCCTGTTTTTAAGCCTAGACTGTCATGAATAATTTGAATAATTTTATAAGGAATCTGCTTTAATAATCAGTTACGAACCATGGAGATAACTGGTTGTCAGAAAGGGATGATGACGAGTGTAATCTAGAAAGTTGACATCTTTTTAGTAAAATGTTGGTTTTTTTTTTTTTTTCCCCCTGTAATGTTGGGATTGAACCCTGGCCCTGGTGCATGCTAGGCCAGTGTTCTACCACAGATATATCCCCAGCTCTTTTAAAATTTTGGGACAGGGTCTTCTTAAATTGCCCAGGCTAACCTTGAACTTGTGATCCTCCTGCCTCAGCTTTCCAAGTAGCTGGGATGATAGGCATGTGCCACCCTGCCTGACTATAAAATGACATTTCTTTTGAAGAGGGGTCAGCATTTGTTAGTTGTGTGTGTGTGTGTGTGTGAGTGAGATGGATTAATAAATACATTCTAATTTTACAGTTTACTTGGGTTGCTTTCAATGAAGAATTCACATTTGACATTTGAGACCTGTTCTCCATTTTTCTCTGCTTTTTTCACTAGGACCTCGACATAACATGGAGGACTGTTAGAACTTGCTCATCAAGAGCTGAGCTAAAGGTTTGGCTCCCTGCCTCCTTCTCAGTCCTTGGACACTTTAAAGATGCTTCAGTGAGCTTATTATATTAGCCCATAATTTTTTCATCTGTTTTCCTACTGCTTGATACTGATCTCACATAGTTTGATAGTAACTGAAAATAATTATTTCCAGTTTGAATATACCCATTAATCTACATAGCTAATTCTAATTTTTTTCCTGTCTGCTGTCTTCTGAGTTAGTGTAGTAGCTTATAAATTTTATGGTCCTTGGGATCTTTTGAGGTATCCCAGAAATCACTGAGTGGGAACATTTTTCTTTTTGTCTTGAGGTAGGATATTTTATTTTATTTTTATTTTTTATTTTTTTTTTTGGTACTGGGGATTGAACTCAGGGGTACTCGACCACTGAGCCACATCCCCAGCCCTATTTTGTGTTTTTATGTAGAGACAGGGTCTCACTGAGTTGCTTAGCACCTCGCCATGCTGAGGCTGGCTTTGAACTCGCGATTCTCCTGTCTCAGCCTCCCTAAGTGCTGGGATTACAGGCTTGAGCCACCGCGCCCGGCTGAGGTAGGATATTTTAATCTCGCCTGTTTGCCTGGCCAAACTGCTAGATTTGTTCATTAGTTATGAAGCCTGCTTTTGGTGGATCTCGCATAACCTAATGCTGGCACATAATAAGGGCTTAATAAATATTAATGATCATTAAGCCAAGCTCCAGGCATGAACCGTTAATTATACTTTTCTCCCCTTAGCATTCTTATTACCTCTGTGTTTCAAACATAACTCTGTGATTAAGTCACATCCATGGAGACTTTAGTATTAATTTTTTAGTTCTTATATATAACATTTTCAGTAGATTCTGTGTCAGGTGGTACTGATGATAAATGGCTAGACAATAACAATAGGAACACTGTGTAGTATATATTGACATGATATTTGGCAGTTGTGTAGCATTGCCAAGAGCATTATTCAGGAGCATCAGATTAAACCAACTAAGATTCCTTTAACTTAAAACCTGCTTTGTAGATTTTACCATTTGATGTATTCACTTTCTCCAGAACCTATAGCAGAGATCATGGTAAATATACCTATTATTAGTACATAGCTAATTTTAAATTCTTTTTCTGTTGCACTGCCTTCTGAGATCTGCACATTGCATCTCTACTTGAAGAATATGAGACTCAGCAGGTGGGCTGTTGACTTAAAAAGGAGGCAGAAGGTATCATACACCTGTAATCCCAGCTATTGGGGAGGTTAAGACAGGAGGATTACAAGTTCAAGGCCAGCCTGGACAGTTTAATGGGACCCTGTCTCAAGATAAAAAATAAAAAGGACTGGGGGTGGTAAAGCTCAGTGATAAAGCACCCTGAAGTTTAATCTCTAATATCTCTCCACCACATACACATGCACACACACACACAAATTAAAAAAAAAAAAAGGGAGGCAAAGGTGGCAGGTAGTATTTTAGGACCCATGGTCAGATTCCTGGTCTCTGTTCCAATCTTGAGAGAAAAAAGGGAAGGTTACACTAGGAAGGTAGGGACCTTGCCAACGTATAACAGTATCAAAGAATACTCTTTTTAGAGCACTTGTAAATATGAATTATTTCTTACACTAGCACTGTGGTAAGCAATTATAGTTTACTAATGGAAAGTCTGAATAAAATGAAATTCAATTAATATTAGTTAAATGCCATTAAGCACTCTATGTAGTCCTAGTGTACGACTCTAAAACAGATAGTTTGTAAAAGCAAAAAATAAACACTGAATTTTGTCAAGGCAGCATTTCAGTTTCTCTGTAAAAATTAATGATTCCAGGGTGACAAGGTTATAATAAACATTTTTTTTTTTTTAAAGTATCAGGGATTGAACCCAGGGATGCTTAACCAGTGAGCCACATTCCAGCCCTTTTTACTTTTGATTTTGAGACAGGGTCTCACTGAGTTGCTTAGGGCCTCACTAAATTGCTGAGGCTGGCTTTGAACTTGAAATACTACTGCCTTAGCCTCCCAAACTGCTGGGATTACAGACCTGTGTCACTGCACCTGGCAGTAAACACTCTTTTTTGTGGTACCAAACACAAGGCAGTGCACTGAACTTGAATTCTTATTCTATGGTCCTTGAACCACAAGCTTGTTTAACTCATGATAAGAGCACTTGGTTAAAATATTACAGCGTAAGAACTCAAGTTTAGTTTTTCACCTTGTGTTAGGAATGTAATATAGCATCTAAATGAAGATGCCTTGTATTGTTGAAACTGGATTCATAGTAGAATTGGGAAGGGATACAAGAAATAGCTTTGGAAGGTATTCTGAATGTCTCAGTCATAGCTATACTTACAAGTATTACCGTATAGGGAAGACCAAGGTGGCTAATGAGAGAGCCTTGTATACAAAGCACCATTAGTGAACAAAAAGAAGAGAAGTACTGGCAAAATTACATTATTATCCTACAATAACAATTTTGCCTTTGTGTAGCCCTTTATTCCTTTCAGTCTAGATAAACCCATTATCTTAATTGATACTAAAATAGTTTGAAATAAAATAGGTAATTAGTATCATTTGTTAATTTCAGAAAAATTATTTTCTCTAAAAACTATGTTAAAAAAAAAACCTAGGTACTTTACATTGAGTTATTTTATACTTGAATGGTACATTGTTATGTTTTTCAAAGAAATTAATTTTGTTGAAACTAGAACCAGGTTATCTTTTTTTTTTTGATGCTTGGCATTGAACCAAGGGTGCTTAACCACTGAGCCATAGCCAAGCCCTTTTTACTTTTTGAGACAGGTTCTTGTTAAGTTATCTTAATTTTCTGTTTGGGCTTCTTTGTGGCAATGTGTCCATTAAGATGTGGGTCATTATTTATTTTTTTAAATTTAACCCAACTAATGCAATGAAACCCACAAGTTTAAAAAAAATTTTTTTTTTTAGTGGTCGATGGACTTTTATTTTATTATATGTATGTGGTGCTGAGAATTGAACCCAATGCCTCACACGTGCTAGGCTACCACTGAGCTACAATCCTAGTTTGAAATCTATGTTTATTTCAAAGAATATATAACTTTGTAAATAACCTGAAGACAACTCTATAACTACCCTTCAGTTTTCTCTGAGGCTATGTCATGTAGGTTGAGGTGAGGAAGAAAAGGGTCCAGAGATAGTGAAAATTTGAAATAGCTTTTTTGTGTAGTGTGAGCAAATGAATTAATCAGAAATGTAGTAGAGGGGCTGGGATTGTAGCTCAGCGGTAGAGCGCTTGCCTCGCATGCGTGAGGCCCTGGGTTCGATCCTCGATACCACATACAAAGCAATAAAATAAAGACATTGTGTTCATCAACAACTAAAAAAAAAAATATTTAAAAAAAAAAGGAAATGTAGTAGGATTTCTGAATTAATCAGAAAATAAAGTAGAATAGAATTTTTCTAATAGCCACCTTAAAACAAAAGAAATAAGAAATTAGTTTTTAATAATATTGTTATTTAACCCTGTATATACAAAAAGTTTTTATTTTAACATGTAATCAGTATAAAAATCAGGATATTTTGCTTTTTATTTGGAGTGAGTCTCCATAATCTGGGATATTATATACTGACAACAAGTCTGAATTTGAACTAGTTATACGATAATTGCTCAGCAACAGGCAGTTAGTGACTGCCTATTGGATAGTGCAGATGAAAAGTTATTAAATAAATTTTGAGCTGAATAGATAACTGTCATCTTTTATTTACATGAATATATTATTTTTCTAACAATTCTTAGGGATAAGACAGTTCATTTAATCTCAGCCTCCCAAAGCGCTGGGATTACAGGCGTGCGCCACCACACTAGGCTTCAAAATTAAACCTTTTAAAAATATGTTTTGCTGTTTCATTTTGTTTTTATAACCATAATGGTTAGCAGAGGCTTTGGGAGCTGGAGGCATCTTTGGAGTATAATAGGGAATATGGGGGGGCGGGGCAGGGGTCAGAGAAAAGTAAGGGAGGAAGTTCTAATGTATTTCTGACATGGTGATAGCTGTTATGGAGAGCCAAATGAGTGGACTAGCTGAAGAGAATGAGGAGGTATTGGACAAAAAGGATCTGGAGTGCCTAACTCAGTGCTTGGTGCTCAGTAGCTGCTCAGTAATGCTAGTTTCTTACTGATGGGAGTGTATTATTGTTCTAATCATTTTGGAGGGTAGTACTTAATGAGGTTATGCTTTATATGTACTCCATGATCCAGCAGTTTTTTCATCTGGGAATATATCTGAAAAAAAAATTCTTACACTGGTTCATAATGACTTGTTTATTATGGTATTATTTGTGCTTGTGGAAAACAGTTTTGTTGTCCATACCCTTTCCTCAGTGATGGGTAAAATATGATAAATTTATGCCATAGAATGCCATCAGGCAACGTGAAATAATGGACTAGGTGTGCACATGGCCACATGATGGAGTTTATATGAGATATATAAAACAGTAGGATTTATGTAAATTTTTTAAATGTTCTAAGTAAAACACATTATACAGTTTGTAAGAAAACATGTTAACACGTTATGTATATTACAGTGTCTCCTTTGGAGATGATGGAAATAGAATAAATAATAAAAATACATAAATGTGAAACTTATCTGCTGAGGTGAACTTTGAAGCATCTGTTGGGTGACTGGTAGGACATCTATATACTAGTACCTCTGTCTCATCATTTGGGAGTAAAAGTTCTGATAACACATTGTCATTGGAATATATACTTATATATCTATATCATATGTGTACACACACACACACACTTTTGTTGTTATTCTTTTTTTTTTTTTTGTACAAGTGCTTGAACCCAGGGGTGCTTAACCATTGAGCCATATCCCCTGTTAATCTATTCTTAAAGTGAATGAGATTTGTGGTTACAAAATCTTGTTCTTATTTTTAATTTTTTGCCTTTATTACCTCTTCCTTCACTTTTTCTGTTACTCTGTGTTCTTTTTGGTTGTTGATTTAATACAGAATACACTAGCCTCATTATTAATGTGTGATTTAGATACTACTTAGCCAGCAGTACATGTTGTTAAAAAATACTGATAATGAATTGACTTTTAAATGTCCTTTTTACATAATGGTCTTTTCTTATTAAAGCTTGGAATACTAGGGCTGGGATTATAGCTCAGTGGTAGAGCGCTTGCCTCCTATGCGTGAGGCAAGCACCACATAAAAGTAAACAAAATAAAGATATTGTGTCCATCTACAACTAAAAGGACATTTAAAAAAAAAGCTTGGAATACTAAATACTTAGAACATAGCGGTCACTCCTTTGATATTCATTACCCTTTATAAAAGTTATGTTATTTATTTTGCTTTACCTATAAAATACTCTCTTTAAGTCAGATTAAAAATACTGACTCTCAGAGAGTTCCCTGAGTTAAGAGTAAAATCTTGGGTAGTATGGAGTATAGGAAACAGTCCCTTCCTTTCTGCAATTTTTGTCATTAGAAAAAAATCCTTTTGAAGGTCATGAACTTTTTAGTAGGCTGAGTTTTGAGTTAGTCTCATTTAAGGTTTCTGGTTGTTAACTTGTACCACCCAAACTCCAGATTAGCTACTGGAGAAAGAAGCCATGATGGAATTAAAGTAACTGTGGCAACCATTATAATGTAAATGAGCCTCCTTGGGAAGGAAGTTGGGAGCGTGGACACTTGTTAGGGCATTCCTTTATTACATTTACAGCTGGAGCAGCATTTTAATCATTTTAAAATACTGGTGTTAGCTGCCCTTTGGATATTTTTGAGTCCTGTGCTATTCCAGCCTTATTTTAGTTTTTTGAGAAGCTAACACCATCTTATGATACGTATATGAAATAGAAAATTAATCTTTGATGTGCCTCTTCTTCATACACTTTAAGACCTCTCTTTTTCCTTTTACTAACACTATCTTGATTTCACATTGCCTTCTGGCACTGATGTTGTTGCAGCTGTGCACCAAATCTCTAATACACAAAGGAAGCAACTTAGTTTCCAGAGAAATAGTGTGGTGTGTGCCTAGTCCACTATGGTGGCCCAAATCTGGTTTATATGGAAGTAGTACTGCCAAGGCTTCTCCTTAAATAGCATAAGAGAGAGAAACCTTTGGTCTCAGGTTTTTATTTTTTATCTTAGCCTTTCAACTTTAAGAAAATTTTCTGTAAGCTTTGAAGTTTTATGCAGGTTTATTCTTTGTGGATCTAGTCATAAAAACGAAACCAAAGTAATTAACAACTGAGGTTGAGTTGCGAAGTTAAGTACTTTACTTGAAAGGGCTTGTGGGTGAAAAGTTTAATGTTGCTGTACAAGGTTAACCACTGTTATGATGTGCTAGGTAAATAGCTTCCCTGAACCTCAGTTTTTCTTTTGGTAAAGTAATGGCGAAAACAATGACTCTATCCAGGGGCAATATTTACAAAAGGAACTAAAATATAACTAGTGGGATGGTCAAGAATATCCTCTGAAGTAAAATGAAGATTCTAAATTTTAAGGTAACATACCTCAGATATCCTATTAAGCTTGCTCCAGTTAAAGTGTGTGTGTATGTGTATATATATATATATATATATACATACACACACACACACATACATATATATATATACATATATATATACATAATATATATATTTATTTTTTGGTTTTGCCTTTCCTTTCTCCTACCTTACCTTCTTGTTGAGTTGTCATTCAGATCATAACAGATATTCTTATATAACAACTGTCCTTGTTGGCTTAGTCATAAACAGATGATCCTTAACCTCAAAAATAATAGATATTATGTGCAAAACTTGAAGCTTTGTGTATAAGGAGTAACAAAATATATAAAAATTTCTAAGCCAGGCGCAGTGGCGCAAGCCTGTAATCCCAGCACTTAGGGAGGCTGAGATAGGAGAATTGCGAGTTCAAAGCCAGCCTCAGCAATGGTGAGGCGCTAAGTAACTCAGTGAGACCCTGTTTCTATGTAAAACACAAAATGGGGCTGGGGATGTGGCTCAGTGGTCAAGTGCCCCTGAGTTCAATCTCCAGTACCAAAAAAAAAAAAATTTCTAGGCATATAAATATATAATTCCTGCCTTTGAATATAATAATCATTCAAAAACTTGAAAATAGCTCTGATGGTACTTTTCCTACCCCATATCTTCTGTTCTCCATGAAAATCATTCCTGGTTCTTAGTTGTTCTTCATGTGATTTCGTCTATCATACTCATTACCACCATCTTGGTCATCCTTTTCTGAATCTATTACCTGAAGTTAGTGTCACTTATAAGAGCTCATATTCTAAATGATAATTCTCAAGATGTTGCCTGACCTGTAGCAGTTTTGTTCCTTGTTCACTTTACTGTTTGTTATTTTATTTGCTGATTTGTGTTAGGTTTTTAAGCTGATACCTCCCATTGAAGTCTCATCTTGGGCTAATAATTATCTCATCAGATATTAAAATTGATTTGTTGCTAGTCATATACATTTTTTAAAAATATTTTTTAGTTATACATGGACACAGTGTCTTTATTTTGTTTACTTATTTTTTTTTATGTGGTGCTGAGGATCGAACCCAGTGCCTCACGTGAGAGGCGAGTGCTCTGCCACTGAGCTACAGCCTCAGCCCGTCATATACATTTTTTAGATAAACAGATGTACATTTATCCTTGAAAAATTTCCTTTTGTATTTTCAGCCCATTATTTCTATTTATTTAGATACTTGTTTTTTTTTTTTTTAATTTTTGTTAGTTGTAGATGGACACAATGTCTTTATTTTATTGCTTTGTACGTGGTGCTGAGGATGCAAGTCAAGCGCTCTACCGCTGAGCTACAATCCCAGCCCTAGATACTTGTTATTTTTAAGAATTTTATCTCATGGTATTATAATTATAGATAGGTTTATATAACCAGCAAAATTTATAAGCTACATTTAAATCTTCAAGGTGTTGATAAACATTACTAAAGTTAACCAAATTCAGTGCTCTTTTAGCAACCATTAGATAGTTCCTTCTAGATTGATATTAAGCCATTGGTTAATAATCTGAGGATGGTTGTTCATCTACTTGTATTGATCACCTAACTAGCATAAGAAACTTTATCTTAATTTCAACAACAACAATATGTATTTGACCTACTTTATGTTATTTCTCTAATACCCGTCTAGTAATTTTGTCATCAGTAAAATTAGGTTAGCATGATCTTTTTTTTTCTTGGTGAATCTATTCTGACTTCTGGTGTTTTCTGTGCCTCTTTCTGCCCCATCATAGGTTAATATAAAATTTTTCTGGGAATCTTTGTTAAACTTTGAATCTGTATTCAAGAATTTAGTTTGCCCCTCCCCCACTTTGAAATTGAGAAAATTAATTGAATTTTCTTGTTTTTAGTCTTCTAGCTTCTTCATTCTTCATGAGATATCACGGAGATCTTGATGTCTTAGAGTCTAATTTATCTAGTTCCAGAGATTTGAATTCACTGTAAGCAACTGGATTTTTTTTTTTTTGTACTGGAGATTGAACTCAGGGGCACTTGACCACTGAGCCACATCCCCAGCCCTATTTTGTGTTTTATGTAGAGACAGGGTCTCACTGAGTTGCTTAGCACCTCGCCATTGCTGAGGCTGGCTTTGAACTCGTGATTCTCCTGTCTCAGCCTCCCTCAGTGCTGGGATTACAGGCTTGCGCCACCACACCTGGCTTGGATGCTCTTTTATTATTATCTTTCTCCTTTCTCAGGCATCAGTTCCCCTTAATCATCTGTGTTCTGTTCTTTCTAGTATGTAAAATTATTCTTTTTTTTTCTTTTTTAAATGTTTATTTTTTTTTAGTTGTAGGGGACAGAATATCTTTATTTTTTATTTTTATGTGGTGCTGAGGATCGAACTCAGTGCCTTATGCGTGCTAGGCGAGCATGCTACCACTGCGCCGTAATCCTAGCCCTGTAAAATTATTCTTGACAAAGAAAATGGAAGCAAAATAAGAATTGAATAGGTGAGATTTTCTATAATATCTTTTAACATGATAGAAGGGCCTGTCTTGTATATTTTTGTATAGAATTTTGTTTGAAAAAAGATTGTATGTGAGCACTTTTCATAAGCTCATGTTGATCTTTTATTATGTACCAGGAATAGCATTAGATATTTGGGCTCCAAGATGAATAAAATGTAGTCTGTGCTCTTAAGGAGGTCACAAGTATAGTTGGAGAGAGATTCCAACTGTATAAACTATGTAATTATGTGGCAAGATAAGGACTATAGAGGACATTAAAAATCCTGTGTTGGTACTGAGAAAGAGCAACCAATTATGAATAATAGGGCAGGTTTATATAAATCTTCACAGAGGAAGCTCTGTTTAAAGTGGATTCTTGGTTTGGTTTGGTTTGGTTTGTACTGGCCCAAGGGTGCTTCACCACTGAGCTATATCCCCAGTCCTTTTTTTTTTCAAACTTGCAATCCTCCTACCTCAGTCTCCTGAGTAGTTAGAATTATAGGCGTACACCACCATGTGTAGCTTTAAGTGGATTTTTAAAAAAGTATATATTTTTTATTAGAATTTTATAGCTGTACATTGTAGTTCAGTTCACTTTGACAAAATCACACGTGCATTTGATTTTATTTCAATCCCTGTTGTCTCCACTTTTCCTCTACTTTTCTTCTTCCTCTACTGATCTTTCTTTCACTCATTTATTTATTTTTGATTGGTATTTTGTATGTACACATAAAGGTGAAATTCCTTTTGGTATAAAGGAAGAACAGACATTTGAGATGGATTGGAGTGGGATTGGAAGAATAATAGTCTTTTTATGAAGAACAGCATGTAGCTGGGTGTAGTGGTGATGCCTGTAATCTTAGTGACTCAGGAAGCTGAGGCAGGAGGATCACAAATTTAAGGCAAGCCTCACAACTCAGGGAGATTGAGACCCTGTCTCAAAATAGAAAAGGACTGAGGATATAGCTCAGTGGTAAAGCACCCCTGGGCTTAACACCCAGTACAAAAAAAAAAAGAATGAATAAATGAACAGCATGTAATAAATGGAAATAAATGAAGAAGGATAAAGGCCAACATGCTATGTTGAAAAACCTTAAAATCCCATATGGTTGATTGAATATAGTATATAAAGGGGAGTCCCAAGAAATGAGGCTGCAGAGATTAATGAGACCATATAAAAAAGGACCTTATATACTATCCTAGAATTGGAACTCTAGGAGGTACAGGAGTATCATTGAAGGGTTGTAAGCAGGAGATGTGACCAAAACCAAGCCAGTCAGTCCTTCCTTACGACATACTATATGCCAGTTTAGACTAGGTATGTTGTGGACACAAACAATCCTCAAAATTTCAGTGGTTTATAATAATAATAATTTTTTTCCCCTCATGGTGCATAATTATTACATATCTCTGTTCCAAGACTCAGACTATAGATGCATCTTCTATCTGAGAGGGAAATGAGGCATGGTAGAATCACATCATTGATCTGAAATCTGTTTAGAAGTGGAATATGTCATTTCCTGGTATTTCCCAGTGTTTCATTGGTCAAACAAGTCACATGGCCAAGCTGACATCAAATGTTCAGGGATGTCAATTATCCACCAGGGAGGAACAGTGAATATTTTTAATACTAATGTAATCTATTCACATTCATCAAATTTTATTTATTTATTTATTTTCTGGGATTACCCTGCTGCTGCTGGTGTCCATGTTCCTCCAATGAGTTGAAGTAGCCCAAGGCGGTACAGCTATTAATGGGACAGAAAAATGAGAGACCAGTAAATATCCTGGCATCTTTAGTTTTCTGCACTCCTTAGAGCTGCTCTTGTTCCTAAAACTTTTCTTTTTTTTTTTTAATATTTTTTTTTAATATATTTTTTTTTAGTTGTAGATGGACACAATGTCTTTATTTTATTGCTTTGTATGTGGTGCTGAGGATCGAACCCAGGGCCTCACGCATGCAAGGCAAGCGCTGTACCGCTGAGCTACAATCCCAGCCCTAAAACTTTTCTTTGTGTCTGTGTGCTAATAGAAGAGTGCCGTGCTCAGATTTTCATTTTAGAAATATTGCTTCGGATGCAGTATGGAGAATGGGGAGATTGCATTAGAGTAGATGCAGGAAGAAGTTAGAACTTTTTGTGTGTGTGTGTGTGGTGCTGGGGTTTGAACACAGGGCCTTGTGCATGTGAGGCAATCACTCCACCAGCTGAGCTATATCTCCAGCCCAAGAAGTTAGAACTTTGTGCAGAAAGAATGATTGATAATCTGTTTCAGATACGGAAACAAATTAAGGGCCTCGCTGTAGGAATGGAAAGATGTAGAGTTATTCCAGATGTTGAATCAGGTCCTGGTTACTCTGTGGAGGAGTAAAAGGGAAGACAGCTGTGCTCAGTTTTTCAGCATTTATGTGATTGTTGATATTGACTGATCAACACAGAAGATAAAACAAGTAATGGTAAAAGATCTTAATTTTAGACATGTTGAGTTATCTGTGGAACATCTAAATGGAGATAACTAGTAAACATTGGTTAATAGTCTCATAGAATGTAAAGAATATTATTAAAATGATCAAGTCCTAGGGCTAGGGACACACCTCAGTGGTAGAGCACTTGCCTAGCATGTACAAAGCTCTGGGTGCAATCCCTAGCATCACAAAAACAAGAGCAATGGCCATGAAATTTGAGGGTAAGAAATCATAGATATGAAGGAAAGGAATAAAAGGAGTTGGTCAAAGACAAGAATTTGAAAGTAAAAGGATGAGTAAGCTAAAGATCTAGTGGGGCTGGGGTTATGGCTCAGGGGTAGTGTGCTCGCTTAGCATGCAGGAGGCACTGGGTTCAATCCTCAGCACCACATAAAATAAAATAAAGATATTCTGTCCACCTACAAAAATAAATATTTAAAAAAAAAAAAGATCTAGAGTGTGACCTTGGCAGTGGTTAGCTGAGATGGAGTGGAGAACATTTTTGGAGATGAGATTGAGGTACTCAATGCTAAGGTCTTCATGGGTCACCCACATGGATTGTTGAAATCATCCAGTATGGAAGAGACTCCTAGTTGTCAATATGTAACCAGTTTCTCTCCTTCCATATTAGCAGAACCCTGGGCAGTATGCACTGAAAGAACTATACTTAGAATTAAATTCAACTGCATATGACTGTAACCCCAAATAACAATGATTTATATCTGTACATGGGTTTATTTTATCATAAAATATGTTATCTTTGTTTTATGTAAAGTCATCTGTTTCACATGTTTTATAGCATTTATGCTATTTATTACATTCTAATTTGATTAAGTTAAATACATGATTTATTCATTTGTAACCCTCAGAACATCCATGTAGTATTTTATTTGTACAGAAATATACAGGTAAATATAAGTCTGAGTTTGGTATGGTTGTTCCACAGATATGAGAGGCCTAAATGCCTGTCCTTTTTTTTTAAATGTTTGTGGTTCTGGGAGTTTAACCCTTGGATGCTAGATCACTGAGGTACATCCCCAGCCCTTTTTATTTATTTTGAGATAGGGTCTTGCTAAATTGTTGAGGCTGGCCTCAAACTTGGGATCTTTCTGCCTCGGCCTCCTAAATTGTTGAGATTACAGGCATACACCACCTCACCCTTCAGATTCCTGTCATTGTGCTACATATTTTTAGTGTATTTTTTCCATTGTTAGGGACACTTTCATGGTTCCAGATGACTGCTGGAGCCTAAGGCTATAATATTGCTTGTACATGCAGCAAGGAGGAGGAAGGACAAAAGGTAAAAAAGGCTTTCCCAGAAGCCCCGCTCTGCAGCTTCCATTTTATCATCTGGTAAACACACGTTGATGGTGGAATGACTAGAATCTGAGAAGAATTTAATAGATGGTAGTAACTAGGAGGGGAAGAGATGACTAGTTGAATGCATGACCTTAAGGGAGCTATTTTTTTTTTTTTTTTTTTTTTATGAGAGTGAGGTACTAGTGTTCCAGCAGGGTAGGGCAATTGAAAGGTTTACAGGGTGTGTATGGGGCACTATGCCAGGCATTCTGAAGGACTAGCAAGGAGGCAAGTATGTCTGGAGTAGAGTAAGGGTGGGGGGATTTGTAGAGATGAAGCCACTAGGTAGCATGGAGCCAGATACCACATGTAGTCTTAATAGGTCATATTAACAATTTTAGTCTTTGGCTTTTGCTTTAAATGAGGTAGGAAACTTCTGAAAGATTTTGAGCAGAGAGTGATGTGATCTGATTTAAGTTTTAACAAGATCACTCTGACTGCAAGGTTGAGAATAGACTTAGGGATCAAGGGTGGTAGTCAGGAGACCAGGTAGGAGTGTTTACTAGGGTCCTAATTCTGGGGATCCAACAAATCAAGTCAGCCACCCATCCCAAAAACCAAACGGAAAAAGGTAATGGTGAAAAGCATGAAAAGAACTTTAATCATTTTAGCTACTCCAGTAAACAAGGGGTTGACAGTGATTGCAAGTTTTATAGAAAGGGGAATGAGGGCAAAGGTTGGGAGTTTGCATAGCTAGAGACTTTTCATAACTTCTAAAGCAAGTGATCTTGATCAGGTGTGGTGTGGTCCATCATCACCTCAGGATCCATCCAGTGGGGACTTGTCTGAGATAAGAAAGTGGCTGTTGCCTGGGTTGGGTAGCTTCCATTTACCATAAGATGTTTATTGATAGGACCTTTTGTTCCTGGAATCCAGCATGACTCAGAGGAAAAGAGACAGATGCAAAACTGAGGCAAAGATTTCAGGTTTTTAATCCTGCTTTTAGTCACCCACTGGACATTTGCAGGCAGAAATGAAGAGTCTTAAGTCCTTGTTTCAGGAGTTTGTTGTAATAATCAGTTGAGAGATGATAGTAGTTTGGACTATATGATAGCAGTGAAGATCTGTGTACCTTGCAAGTAGAGCAAACAGGGCACTTTAATGTATTCTACCAGTGTTTGAAAGAAAAAGAACAGTTTTGGATGCTCAGAGTCTTTGGCCAGAATAACTGGAAAGATAAGAGCAATAGGAAGAAGTTATCCAAAATGGGGACAGTTGTATTGGTACAGTTACCTGCTATAGGTATAGTCAGTATTTTTGTTTCCATATATTCCTGTTTCTTGCTGGGAACCTAGCTTAGTGGTAGAGTGCTTGCCTGGCCTGTACAATGGCCTAGGTTTAATCCTCAGTACTGCAAAAAATTAAAACAAAATAAATCCTTTTCTTGCATCTGAATATTTTTCTTTTTTTCTCAGTGACATTTAATTGTCTTTCATACATTCATTCACTCAACAAATTATTATTGAGCAATTACAAAGTGTTTCAGCCTTTATCTGTTAGATTTCTTTAGTTGGAAAGCAGACCAAAGTAGACTTTGCTTAATTGACTTAAACAAAAAAAAAAAAAAAAAAGGAATTGAGTAGGAGGGTGGGCTTAGAAAAGAGAGAGAGAAGCTGTATGGACAGTAGGAGTAGCTCACTGGAATCAAAGCAAGTGCTAAAGAATCACACCTTGGGAAGAGCTCTAAACTAGTATCATCTCATTGGAGTCTAGGTAAAACATAATGGATATAATGTTTTAAATCAGGATTATCCCATCTGGATAAACCACTTTCATCATTGTATCTAATTTTGTGATGATATTGAATTAGATGCTGTTTATGGGGGTACGGGAATAATTCAAAAGTGAATAAAATGTAGTATATAAATTTGGAGGTTATATTAGAGTAGGATTAATAAATAGTGTATAATTTATTAAAATTAGAGTATAACAAATACTATAGATGCTATAACAGATATGGAAAAAGGTTATATGACCCATGAACAACCATATCATATTTTTAACTTTAGATTTTAATAGGCTTTTAAGGAAAGATAAGCATGAGAAAATGTTAGAGAAACATTTTTGTCCACTAAGGCAGCATGAATAATAAACGTTGTTAAGACTTAGTAAATTATGATACATACATAGAATGTAATACTTTGTAGCCATCAGAAATCATGTTGCACAAGTATACCTAATGAGAAGGGAAAATGATTATTGCCTTAAGTAGAAAAAGAAAACAGAATATAAATTAATATGAACATAAAAATCTCAGTTAAATTTTAAGTATGAGTGGTATGTGTGTGCATGTGTGTGTGCATGCGTGTGTATAAGCCTTCCAGTTTATTGAATTCACTTAAATCTTATTACATTTGAGTGTTAGTTTAGATAATATATTGGAGGTGGGGTGAGGCTAATACTGAGACCAGGCAGGCTATTATCTAAGTAATTTTCTAAGTAAGAGAGAATCAGGGCTTGACCTAAGATAGAAAATAAAGAAGAAGGGATCTAATATTTTAGCAAACATGAGCCAAATTTTAAACCCCTGTGCTATCTGAAGGATCTTGGTTTTAATGAGCTAGACCTTAAAGAAGCTCAACTTGAAAGAGCATTTTAACATAGCCTGGTTTTGGAACAATCTAAGTATAATAAAGCTATAACTTTGAAGGAGGCATTAGGGAGTTTGGGTAGGGTTTCTGCCTTTTTGGAGACAACATTGATGTTGAGCTTGAGCAAACAAACAAAAAACAAAATCTGAAGGAACCTTTCTCTTTAAGTAGAAGGTTCTAGTTTCCCCCAAATAGACTTCTTGCCAGGTGGGGCACTGTGGCACATGCTTGTAATCCTAGTGACTCAGGAGGCTTAAGGAAAGAGGACCCCAAGTGGAAAGCCAGCCTCAGCAATTTAGTGAGACCTTGTCTCAGAATAAAAAATAAAAAGGGATGGGGATATAGCTTAGTGGTAAAGCACTTCTGGATTCAATCCCTAGTACTAGAAAAACACCCCCCCCACCGACTTCTTTACTATTTACAAATAGCTTTATTGAGATAAAATTTTATACTATAAAGTTCACTCACTTAAAACATACAGTTCAGTGAGTGATTTTTGTAGGGAGGGGTATATATACAGAGTCATATAACTGTCACCATAAGTTAATTTTAGAACATTTTCATCAATCCAGAAACAAACCTGTTAGTCATTCCTCATGCTACCACTAATCTATTTTCTTTCTCTCTAGATTTACCTATTCAAAACATTTTATATAAATGAAATCATAACAATATATGTAGACTACTTGACTTTTAAAGTCTGTTTCTTTCTGAATTATTTCTTTTTGTGTTCCATATTTATAGAATTCACTTTCAAGTTTACAGTCTATACCTATCTTTTCTGATAAATTTGCTTGATTCTTAATTCATACTTGTATCTTTTCATTTAATACATATATTTGTAGTATATGTCAAACAATTTGTACTATTACATAGGGTTTTTTTTTAATTTTTTTTTTTTTTAGTTGTTGATGGACACAATGTCTTTATTTTATTGCTTTGTATGTGGTGCTGAGGATCGAACCCAGGGCCTCACGCATGCGAGGCAAGCGCTCTACTGCTGAGCTACAATCCCAGCCCTATTACATAGGTTTTTTTTTTTTTTTAATTTTTTTTT
>PVHX01024199.1:0-24440 GCA_004024805.1 Geosciurus inauris
AATTATGATTCTTATAACTAACCCTAGCATACCCTCCGTCATCTTGAGATCTACTATCTTTAGCAACTGGAAAAAAATTAGAAGATAACTGCCACAATTTAGGCCAAAGCTGTCAAGAACTTTGGTGAAAATAGGAAGTATTATTTCAGAATAGAAATAAGGGATGGAAACAAGGAAATGAATGAACAAAGAAAGAACTGGATTTGGCATTGTAAAAGTACTCTATTAACATAGCTAAGAGTTTAGCAAGAAGCTAAGGAAATATTTCTTCCCATGATTACAAAATTCAAGAAGTTCCCCAGAATATGGTGCCATTCTTTTCTTAGAGTGTATTCTAGAAATAAAGGATGGCTTTTACAGCAATCACATAATAGTACTAAAAGAAGATATCATGGCTGAGCTATCACTCATTTCCAAGTCTGTGCAATATCTCTTTGAATCATTGAAACAACTCTATGATGCAGTCACTATCATTACTCCCCATTACAAATTTTTTAAAAGAGGCTTAGAGAGGTTTAGCAATTTTCCAAAAGCCAGATAGCTGTTAAATGTCAGAGGCAGGATGTGCTTCTGGGCCAAGCCTATTCCAAAGCCCAGGCCCTAAACTATAGTTATTACACTTCCCAAGTCATCTTTGATGATTGGCCCAAATGGAAGTGGTAATGTCCCATCCTTCATGGTTTCTTCTGTTTTCTCAATTTTATCTGTATGTAACATTAAAGGCTTTTTCCATGCAAACTTTTTAAGCAACAACAACAGCTATTAATTCAACAACAATTCATTGAGAGCTACCTGGGTGCCAGAAACCATTTGAGGTGCTTTTTCTGTATTATTTTGCTTAATCTTCACAGTCACCCTCTGGGTAGGCATCATCATCATCATCGCCATTATCACATCATCATCATTCACACTTAATTCATGAGGAAGCTGCTGCAGAATAGTGTCATTACCAGTTGATAGTGGCACCAGGATATCAACCCTAATAGGATAATCACTGTGCCTGTGCTCTCACATACAGCGACAAATATTATCCCATCAATATTTTGTCTGTTTTTCTGTTTTAATTTTTAAATTTAATGTTGAATTTTCAGTTTCAGTTCATTTAGTCTGTTAAGAAGGTTTGAACCTTGATTCTTTCATTCATCTATTATATTAGATA
Source organism: Geosciurus inauris (assembly GCA_004024805.1). Classification (NCBI taxonomy): domain Eukaryota; kingdom Metazoa; phylum Chordata; class Mammalia; order Rodentia; family Sciuridae; genus Geosciurus; species Geosciurus inauris. Next base: position 1,160 of record PVHX01024199.1, read on the forward strand.
GTCTGCCCAGGTTTCTACCACTATTAATTTATTTGTTTGAATAACATTTTTTGTTACTTGCAACAGAATTGAATCATGAATATTTTAGAGTCAAAATAGGAAATCAATATTCCTTTCCCACCACACACATTTAACATACATAGACACTGGCATAACACGTCTTAGATGATCTGTTCTTTGAAATAATCACAAATTAATTTTATTCCATATTTATTATCCAGAAAAAATCCATATTTAGAATTTACAAATGTGCTTGTTAATAACCTCCAATATTATTTAGATATGAATATATCATAATGCTTTATTTCCTAAAGATAAAATTATGTATATATTTGACTCGTACAGACTTGAAACATCTTCACTGCATCCACACATATATTATTATGCTACTGCTAGTATCTCTGTGAGTTTTACGTTTACTAGAGCATATTTAGATAGATGGATACAAATTAATAATGATAATTTTGTTATATACTATGCTGTTCAAGTGGGAAATGCTATGACCTAAATATATGAATCCAATATGCATTATTTTTATAATTTTTATTTTTACATAATTACAGACACACAGGAAGTTGCAAAAATAATATGGAGGTCCCTATGTAATTCTTCCAGATTCCCTTGATTGTACTAGTTTACATAATTATACTGCCATATCAAAACCAGGAAATCAATATTGGTTCAGTACAATTAATTATATTCGATGGGCATAGAGGCTGACGTAGGAGGATTTCAGGTTCAAGGTCAGCCTCAGCAATGTAGCAAAGCCATAAGCAATTTAGCAAGACCCTGTCTCAAAAATAAATAAGTAAATAAATAAATAAATAGGTTGGGGATGTAGCTCAGTGGTAAAGTATGCTGTGTTTAATTCCCAGTATACAACCTACTAGAAAAAACCCAATCGCATTACAGATTTATTCAGATTTTACCAGTTTTTACAGGTACTGATTTGTGGTGTGTGTGTGTGTGTGTGTGTGTGTGTGTGTGTGTGTAGTTCTATGCATTTTTTCAAATGCATAGGTTCATATAACTACCATAGCAATCAAGATACAGAACAGCTACAACATTACACAGCAATTCCCTTGTGCTCACATATTATAGCCACATCCTTGCCTATGTCTATAACCACTGGTAACCATTAATCAGTTTTTTGTCTATATAATTTTGTCACTTCAAGAATTTTATATGAATGTAATTACATAGTACACAACATTTTGAGATTGACTTTTTAAAAATTCAGCATAATTGCATTTGGGACCCAGCCGATCTGCTTTGTGTATCAACAGTTCATTCATTTTGTTGCTGAGTAATATTTCATAGTATCTACGTATAACTTTAAGTACGTTAAGGATATCTGAACTTTTCTAGTTTGAGATTATTACACATAAAGATGTTATAAAAAGTACAAGCTTTGTGTGTATACACTTAATACATGTTTTTGTATGGACAAATTCCCAGAAGTGTGATCATTTTGTCATATAAGTGATAGCATGTATAATATTATAAGAAAATTCCTATTTAAAAAAAAATGTTTTTTAGTTTTAGGTGGACACGATACTTTTATTTTATTTATTTATTTTATGTGGTGCTGAAGATTGAACCCAGTGCCTCACACATGCTAGGCAAGTAGTCTACCACTGAACTACCCAGCCCAAATTCCTATCATTTTCCAGGGTGATTATAGTATTTTACATTCCCATCAATAATGCATGAATAATCCAATTTCTCCATGTTCTTGCCGGTAGTTGGCCTTACTACTATGTTTAGTTACAGTCATTCTGATAGGAGTGTAGTGATTGCACAGAGTGGTGTTTTATTTGTATTTTCCTAGTGGCTAAAATGTTGAACAACTTTTCATGTGCTTATCAGCCATATATAAAAACTTTTCAGTAAAATGTCTATTTATGTCTTTTTCTCATTTCCTAATTGGATTTTTTATTGTTAACTTTTGAAAGTTCTTTATATATTCTATGCACAAATTCTTTTATAAATATTTTTCCCAGCATTCTGGTATTGGTAGAGTATTGTGTCAATTTGACATATTGATTGATGATGTTGTTCAGTTATTCTATATATTTGCTGATTAACTCTCTAGTAGTTCTGTCAGTTCATCAGATGAGTGTGCTGAAATCTCCAACTCAAATTGCTGATTTCATTCTAGCAAAATCACTTAATGTATTTCCTAGCTGGTTTTTTATTGAGGGGGTGCATACATTTAAAAATTGCTGTGTTGTCTAAGTGTGTATACCATTTTACCAATAAGTGATGTCCTGTATCCTTCTTTGTCACTGATAATTTCCATAGCAATGAGGACTACTTTATGATATATTTATGTATCTTCAACATATATACAAGTATGCATCTATATACATCATACATCTATATATGATATTTATACATATCATACATCTATATCATACATCTATATGATATAGATGTATATATCTATATCAATTTACCTAAATCTATGTATGTATATATACCTATGTACATATAAAATCCACATACCTGTATCTAGCTATTTATCTATGGAATAATGATTTCTGATTTTTTTGATGAGTATTTGCATGGCATAACTTATTTTGTCCTTTTAGTTTCAACTTTCTTATACCATGAAATTTAAAGAAGTTTTTAATATCAACTTTCTTTTAAAATTAGTTTATTTAGATAATTTATTTTTAACATATCTATGTTAGAACTAAATTTGATATTTTATCATTTGTTTCTTCTATCATCTCTTCCCATATGTTACCATCCTATTGGTTAAGTGGATAATTTTAGAATTCCATTGTGATACACCTTTAATGTTTGTATCTATCTCTAAAGAGGGGAAGGGGATATTTATATAGAGATGTACAGACATCCATTTAGGCCTCTCCATCATCTTCCCATTGGACAAAGTTATGTTTTTTGTTTCAACCATCAAATATAATTTAAAAACTCAAGGGGAGAAAAATAATTTGTTATATTTGCCCCTATTTTCATCTTTCCTGTTTTTATTATTTCTAATGTTCAAAATTTTGTTTTTTCTTGTCTATTTGAAGAACTTTCTTTACTCTTTGGGAATGTCTGCTAGTAATAGATTCTATTTGCTTGCATTCATGTGATAATGTCTTTATTTCACTTTCTTGAATGTATTTTTATTGTATATAGAATTTGGGTTGAAAATTTTTGTGCTACTCCCTTCTGGACTCTATTGTATGAATAAAAATATGTTCTCATTTAATATATTATTCCTGTATAAGTAATATGCCATTTTCAGTGGCAGTTTTAGAGTCTTTTCTGTCTTTAGTCGTCAGAAATTAAACTATTATGTGTATTGATATTGAATTGTTTGGGATTTAACCTGTCTGGAGTTTGTTTGTTTCTTTAGTACCTAGATTCTCACCATTTCCAAGTATTTAGGAAATTTTCTATCATTATTTCTTCAAATATTTTGAGGCCTATATTCTTTCTCCTCTCCTTCTTAGATTTATAATGATATAAATATTAAATATTCTTCTGTTGATTCACAGGACTCAAGGGCTCTATTTATTTTATTTTTATTTATTTTATTTTTAGCCTGTTTTTTCTCTATTATTCAGATTGTTTTTTTTTTTTTATCTGTTTGAATTCACTGATTCATTCATTCACCATCTCTCTTCTGTTATTGAATTCTTTCATCCTATACATTTTTTGATTTGGTGGTTACATTTCTTGTCTTTAAATTTTCCATTATTCTTTATATTTTTCTTTTAAAAATGTTTTGCTAAAATGTTCTATTATTTCTTTTTGTTTTAAAAAATTTCTTTAATTGCCCTTTGATTATTTTAATAACAGCTGCTTTAAAGTCCTCATCACATAATTACAACATCTATATCAAGTTCATGTTGATATCTCTTGATATTTTTTCTCTTTCGAATTGAGATTTTTCTGGGTTTTAGTATGCTGTGATTTTCTACTGTATCTGTATATTTTGGTATTACATTTTAAGACTCTTATTCCAATACAAATATTCCATTTTAGCAGGCAAAACTCAATTTTGATTTAACACACAGGCTCTAGCCTTCTTTCAAGGGTTGTGGTTCAAACTTTTAAGGTTTCAGAATCCTTTTAGCGTTATTCTTGTTTGCTTCTTTTTTGTGCTACCCAGCTAGCAATTCAAATCTTGGAAAATTCCATATTGTTGTTTAGTTCTTAATCCTTCTGACATTTTGATTCCAGTCAGTTTCGCATGAGGCTTACTCAGGGGTTTTATGAGACTTCATATTTGGTTTAATGAGTTCCTTTTTCCAGTTTCACTCTCTCCATAATTCTTCCCTCTCTCTCTCTCTCTGAGAGTGGAGTGTAGGGAAATAGGACCATCACTGAATTTCTACTGGAAAAGAATGGGAATCCATGTTCCCTATTTAGCTTCTACTGACTCCACAGGAGCAGTGGGAGGAGGGAGAGGTACTGCCTTGTTATCATTAGGCAGAGAGCAAATACCTGAGCTCACTACTCAGTGGGCTGATACCACACCAACTGCAAAAAAAGTGTCACTGCCTCATTGTTGCTTCGTTGTGGATGGAATGCTAGGTTTCCTACTTACTCTCTGCTAACTTTGGGAGGGGAACACCATTTCATTACTGTTGGGCGGGGCATGAAAATCCACACTCCACTTCAGCCTCCAGTGACATTGTGTGGACAGCAGGAACAGGATTATATTTCTCATCATGGTGTTAAACTGAAGAAGGGTGCTTATTATAAAACTGCTTCCTTCCCTTTCTGTGCTTTAGTTATACCTCTTTGTTCTGTATCTGGGTTGTGAGTTCTTCAAGCATCCTGTTGTAGGTACGTGGAAACAAGAAAAAAATTAAAACCCAGGGAACTCACTGTCATACTGTTTTTCAAGTCCTAATGTGTCTAGGAAATTTTCTTCATTCTTCCAAATTTTTGGAAGGTGTCTCTATGTTTTTTAATGTATTTGTATAGGGGTTTTTAGCTGCATATAATGGGAAAAACAAAGAGAAATGGGCCTATTTTACCTTTTTTTAATCTATTTACCTAAAATACTTTTGAAAAATAAATTTGTAATATGCTGTGATTACATCTCACACGTACATACATGGGGACGTCTTTTATTTTTACCAGTGTTCTACCACTGCATTGTATTAATTCTATGAAGACACAAGTATATTTCTAATTGAATTACTAAATGTGCTTCCTAAGTGTGTTTTATTGTTTCTAATTTATCTAAATACTTTTTGTATAGACTCAACTTTGCTTACATTACTGCTTCTGGAAATTGTTAACTACTCTGTATAAGAAATTATAGCTTACCTTTCTTTTGAAAAGAGAAGAGAGACAGAGATTTATTTATTATAAGGAATTGGCTTGCATGAATGCAGGCCTGGGTATTCAAGCCTGATGGCCATACAGCTAGGTTGGAACTCTTGTGCAAAAATTGTTGTACACAGGCAGAATCAATTTTTCTATAGGGAAGTCTCAGTTCTATTTTCAAGGCCACTCAAATTGTTGCATCAGGCCCACCCTAATTATCTTTCATAATCTATCCTATTTAAACTGATTATGGAACTTAAATAACATCATTAAAATTCTTTACAACAACATTTAGTATAGTCTTTAAATCGAACTGGGAACTTCAGCATAGCCCAGGTTGCATATCCAAAAGTCTGACATACTGGGTAATCCAATACAAAATTTCCTGCCATAGCCAATACAATATCTCAAAACAGGTATAAAAATTATTTCAAAGCATAGAGACAATGTTCAAATTTTAGTATAAAATGAAGAATTTAAATATTGTGACTATACAAGGTAAAGCAGGAATTATATGGCCATCAAGAGTAAAAAATTATATTGTGATTTTGGGGTAAGTTAAAAACGGGAAAGTTATATTGTAAGAAATCACTACAAAACTTTTCCTTGTAATAAATAAATATTGTCTTAGCTATCTTTTGATCAAAATAATTAATATTAATATATTACCTAATCTATAAAATTAAATATTTTTAAAAATTAATTTCAAAAGAACTAAATGAAACCATTAAATTCTGGAAATGTTTTTCATAATGACACATTATGATTTTGAACATGCAAAATTATTTACAGATTTTATAAACTCAATGCTAATATAAATAATAATAAAGTTTATTGCTAAAAATATTAATCCGTATTTTGTAGTAGGCCCCTACTCTGTGCTGGGCCCTCAAATAAGTGTTTCAGATATCTATTTCATCCGTTTAGTAACTTTCTTAGGTAAATACTATTGTGTTCCCCAGTTGCAGATGAAGGAATTGAAACTCCAAAAATTTAATCTGCAGATTTTATCTGACACATATATTGCAACAATTATCACTATAATTAAGCTTAAAATACATATAAGGGAATTTTAGAGAATCATTTTGTATTCTTCATGTAAGTAATATTCTTTTAACACACTTAAGCTATCTATAAAACAAAGAAAAAGCCAACTCTGACAGTCTACGAACTTAAAAATTTTCAAGGTGAAAACCAACCTAAATAATATTTAGTCAAACAGCACCAGAAGAAAATGTTTGCATTGGTAGTAATCCTTCTGTGTTATATGTTCTTGTGCTTGTTATCAATTTATTAATATTGAGCTCCAAATGCGAAATTTTCACTTGCGATGTGAAAATGAGTGTGGGTTCTTTAAATAATTTTCTTTTGTCAGTTGACACCAAATTTTTCTCAGTAGAGGGCTCTGGAGATACACTGCAAGAGGAAAGGGGTTTTGCTTCCTGGTTCCAGTGTGCTGAGTCAGCAGGCTCCTACAACTTATATGGTTTTCTCCCACATCAGGTTCCTACAGTTCAGCATTTTCTCCAGTGCCTAGCTCTTGGAGTATGCAGTGGCCAGCAGCATCCAGCAGTAAGTAGCTTCCCCTGGCACCTTTCCTCAAGCAGTCTTGAAACAGAGTGTCTCTGATGGAATATCTCTCCAGGAACAATTTTCCTCCTTACCCTAGAGGGATGATTTCCAGAAAGTTCTGCTGTCGTGGTACCAGAGTAGCTTTTCTGCCATTCAGTGAAGCATGGCTGTGCTCTGAATCTCAGCACTGTGTTGGGGCACAGGGTTCTTCCTAGAGTGCTCTATCTTACAACTAACGTAATGACTATTCCATACATCTATTTCTGTATTCTTTAAAATAATCATTCATTCCCATTAGTCAATTTCTTATAATGCCAATAATGTAGTTATTGTTATGTTATAGTTAATAATTCTTTTTATTAAGCTTTTTCCATTCGAATTATAATGTGATTTCTTTTAGTTCTGTCCAGACTGATACACAGTTGGTATGAGTAGTGGTCCCAGGAGATAGACTATCAAGGACAGGATTTTAGTTTGGTCATACATTTGCGCTGGGACACAGTGCTGAGCTCCTTTTCGATAGGAAAATCGATGGTAGTAAAACGTATCATGTGGCTTCAAAATTAATCGAGCTATCACATGTGGTTGATTGTGATGAAATGCTAACTGAAATTTGTGCCTTAGGAGACCAAGTGGCTGCTTCACTTGATTATTATGACAGTAATGATGACTGAAAAGACCAGAGTGGAATAGAGTCTTTTGAGTTCACTTGAGTGCTTACAAAGAGAAAATGAAACGCTCAGGATTGTTAAATCTCAGCTCAAGTTATAGTCTATGAATCAAAGAGCTTCCATGACAGTCCTTAAAGAAGCTCAGATTGCTTGTATTCACAGGGCTGATGTTGCTGAAAATCAAACACAGTCAAGTTCACAGGCTTGCCAAGTTTCTCAATGGATATTTAGGGCTAAAATTGGAATCCTGAAGCTTGAAATGGAGAAAATTGGTTTGATCCAGATGAAACTGACAATGTTGAGCCACACTCTTGAAGTTTCTAAGACATTTCATCACAAAGTTGTGGGCAAGAGCTAACAAACCCAGTGCATAGGTACATGTTAGGATGGGATCACAGGGTATGAAAAAAAGTTTTTTAACCTGTAGTGTTCTTGAATATGTTCAGACATCAAAACTATTGCCCTGTATGATCAGTTCCATAAACCTATTAGTGGATAAGAAAACCCTAAGAGTATCTCGTGAAGAGAGACCTGACTTCTTTTTGTGGGTGAGTTGAAGGAAGGCTTGAGGAAGATGGAGAGAAATAGAAGGAAAAAGGAGAGAGGTTTTGGGAAACCCAGATAGAAAGGTAATTACAAATCATAGAAGGATCCAATAGTATAAAATGCTGCAGTAAATTCCATTAGCAAAAAGATTTAAAAATGTCCATTGGATTTGTCCTTGGTAACTTTTCTAAGAGTGGTGTGAGTATAGTGGAACCTGGGGTTGAACAGTAGATCAGGGGTATATATAGATCTCTATCTCTTGAGAAAGAGAGAGATTATATTAAAATAATTCATCTTTGAGTTTGCACTATGGGTCCTGAACTGAAACAGTAATTATGAAATAGTGTATTTTCTCATAGGTGAGAATAAGGTCAATATTTTTTTTTAAATTTTTTCTTAGTTGTAGATGGACACAATGTCTTTATTTTATTGTTTTGTATGTGGTTCTGAGGATCGAACCCAGGGCCTCACGTATGTGAGGCAAGCACTCTACCGCTGAGCCACAATCCCAGCCCCTAAGGTCAATATTTCTAGCACCGACATAAAGATTTAACATAATTCTGAATATTCTGACCAATACAATACAACCATGAAAAAGGAGATGATATATATTTTTTAAAAAATTTTTAGTTGTAGATGGACACAATACCTTTATTTATTTATTTATGTGATGCTGAGTATCGAACCCAGGGCCTCACATGTGCTAGGCAAGTGCTCTACCACTGAACCACAACCTCAGCCCAATGATAGAAATATAGAAACACTTGACATGAAGATGAACATTTAAACAACTATTATTATAAGAGATTGACAAAATGTTTATTTTAGAAACCTTGAAGAATAACAGAAAATATACTAGAACTAAACAGAAAAGATCAGTAAGAGAACTAGATGTCAGATAAAATAGAGATTAATAAAATAAAAAAATTCTACTAGCCATAACTTGTAATAAAGGATAATTTTAAAGGATAATTAACAAGGATAATATAATAGATATTCCTCCACACAATGATAAAACAGGCTGTTCTCAAATGTGAAAACTCAATGTCTTAAAATACCAGTTTTCCAAAAATTATATATTTAAGACCATGCCAATTCCATGTCACAAAAGCCTTTTATAGCTTGAAATAGGAAAAAAAATATTCTAGCATTTAGACAAGTCAGTCTATGAGAAGAGTCCAGAAATCTGTGTTATTGATGATTTTGAAGTAGAATTTAACTATATAAAATGATAAAGGATGGTATAAATTTGCTATAATTTAAAATGAAAAAATTGAAACACCAGGTATGAAATAGACTAAGAAGTCAAAAGCACATTATTAATTTATATTCTAGAAGCAGGCCTAAGTATATAAGAGACTTTGGTATATTATAAAAAATCACTTTATTTTTTTTAAATTTTTTTGTAGATGAACACAATGTCTTTATTTTATTGCTCTGTATGTGGTGCTGAGGATCGAACCCAGGGCCTCACGCATGTGAGGCAAGCACTCTACCGCTGAGCTACAATCCCAGCCCAAAAAATCACTTTAAATCACTGCTGATACTGAATATTGTTCAATAGATAATGCTAGAATATCAGGGAAAATTTAGAGAACAAATATTAGTAAATCTCTACCCCACACCCTCCACAAGAATACATTTAAATGTGCATTATCATTATAAATGTCTGTGCATATGCTTTCCTCCAAGCTCCAAGAAATTAATCATAAGGAAAACATATAAACAAGTATTAAACAAATGACAATGAAAAGGTATTGACTATAGCACTGGCATAACACTAAATAGATGGAGATGACCTAACTATCCAGAGAGGGAATTATAAAATAAATTAGGATGCATCTGTAAAACCACATAATATAGAACCTTCAACAATAATGATTTATATATATATATAAAGAGAGAGAGAGAGAGAGAACAAAGAGAATTACTCTGTATCACTAAAGGGAAAATTTTGAAAAGGTAATTAGAGTCTGTAATCATTTTTATAAAAAAAACTATATATGTTAATGTACATTTAGAATTAGATCAGTCTGCTGATAATGATAAATTCAAGTATGATATATTATGCTTGTGAAATTTCTTTGTATTCTCCCTCTTATTTTTTCTCTGTTTTTTTATCTAACTTTGCAATTGAATAAAATAACAAATTTATTTCTTAAATGACAGTAATTTTTTGTATAGAAAATATTTTTTCCATTAACAAAAGCTGTGTTTTGTGTTACCTGTAACTAAAATGGAAATAAGTCTATTAGGTAGGTATTGCTGCAAAACAAATTATCCCAAACATAATGGCTTAAGATAACAATCATTTGGTATCTACTACAGTTGCTATGGGTTAGAAATTTAGGAACAGCTTGGCTGGTTGCTTTTGGTTTGGGGTCTCCTATGGGATTTCAGTTAAATGTCAGGCTGATCTATAATCATGGGAAGACTTGTCTAGGACTGAAAGATCAGATTCCAAGGTGGCTCATTCATATGCCTGGGAAGATGGTGCTAGTCCTTGTGAGGACAGCAGCCATAGGGTTGCTTACAAGTCCTTAATATATGCCTGCCAGTTTCTCCTACATTACTAATTCAATAGCAAAAAGAAGCAGCTATAATGTCCTTTATGGCCCAGCCTCTGAAGTCACACATCATCAAATTTACAGTGTCCCACAGATCAAAACTTTGCTCTATTGAATATTGTAGGGCACTACATAAGAACATGAATATTGGGAGGTAAGAACTGTTGGGGCCATCTTGGAGGCTAACACATAATTATGGTAAAATAAATGGAAATAAATTTATAAAATCATTAGTTGCAATAGAATTTTTATATCATATTAGCATAGCAAACTAATGGGTCTCATGCATCAGTTTAAAAGATTAAAAAGTGAGAATTACAGAGAAAATACTGTAAAATCAATATCAGGTAAATAAAGATGTGGACAATTATGTATATGTTGTGTTAACTAATATTTAAAGTATAGAATGAGTAAAGATTGTGGTGCAATAAATTCAAATGGTTATATAAAAGGGTAGTATTATCAGCAAATACAATTTCCCTTTAATAATTTTAATATCAAACTACATTTTAGCAAGATATGAATTTAAAACAGAAAATTTGTCGGTTAGACAATGTCATTGTACATTGTTACCCTATAATTGAAATAATAAAAGATTAATTTAAAACAATATAAAAATTTAAAAACAAAGACTAGAACCCAAAACAAATAATTTACAAGATAAGCTTTTAAACATCAAAGAGCAGACAAAACTTGATGACAAATATGAAACAAACAATGCTGAATATGCTTCTGTATAAGTTAAGGTACTTTAAATTAGGATGCATGAATAAAAACATTAGAAGGTTATATGAATTATTTCCAAACTGTTATGTCACATTCATTCCATCATTCAACAAATAATTATGGAACATTTGTTTTCTGTGTCATCATTAAAGTGTTTATTACATAAAGGTAAATAAGACACTGTCTTTGCTTTCCAGGCACCCATAATTAAACAGTAAGAACAAACAATTGCAATTCAATGAGGATAAGTCTTATATTTAAAAGGTTATTGTAAATAAAAGAGTAGTCTGGTCAATTAAAGAAAAAAAAGGGGTCAGAAAAAAATGATTTAAAAACCAAGTAGAGCTTTTATTTTCTGTTTATTATCAAAACAAACACCAAACCCAAGCATATATGGTGTTGTACGAGATTAATTTGTTCCATCTTGGTTTTCTGTATATATGTTTGGCTCTTTTGGTTTGCGAGACACATGCTCAGTTTTTTTTTTTTTGTTTTTTGTTTTGTGTGTGTGTGTGTAATAAAGATTTGTTTCAAGGCTAAACATTAGACAGGAAAAAGCTGGGCGTGGTGGCGCATGCCTGTAATCCCAGTACTTAGGGAGGATGAGACAGGAGAATCGCGAGTTCAAAGCCAGTCTCAGCAACGGCGAGGCACTAAGCAACTCAGTGAGACCCTGTCTCTACATAAAACACAAAATAAGGCTGGGGATGTGGCTCAGTGGTCGAGTGCCCCTGAGTTCAATCTCCAGTACCAAAAAAAAAAAAAAGAAGACAGGAATAACAGCCACACAGCCAGAATTCATGGCAACTGAATTGCCAACCAGAATCCAATACGGTCTTAGTGATTCAGGTATTAATTCCTCTTCTTAAGAAAGCTACCTATTGCTGGCTTATCCTATAGATCCTGAATATCACATTTCCTCTCCTTCACTGCTCTAACTTGAAGTTCCTGCTGCTCCTGGCATGTACCATCCAACGGCTTGTCTACCATTATATTAATTTTTCATCCACTTACTACTCAGTGTTTTATGCCCTGTTAGGTAGCACTCTAATGCCAGGCCATACAATGAATAGGCAATAAAAAGGTATAAACCATTAATTCACATAACAACATGAATGAACTGAAAATTCATCAAACTGAGATAAACCAGACTTAAAAGGCTAAATACTTATAATGCCATTTATGTGAGTTTAAAGAAAAGAACATTTTAGGAATAGAAAGCAGACCAGTGCTAGAGGTTGACAATAGTGGAGATGGTGAGGAAATATTTTGGAGTAATCAAAGTTTTTTATCTTAATTTTGTGATGGTGATCATGTGAGTATATGCATTTGTAAATTCACCACTGAGTACCAAAGGAGTGAATTTTACTTAAGTACACTTAAAATATTTTAAAGCACATAAAAATAAAAATTAATTCTTTACCTGTGGTTTTTATACATGCAGTTTCAAGACACAAAACAGGAATACTAGTTACCTAGATTAAAACATTATAGAAAAATGAAATGTAGATCTGGAAAAACCCCTGCCAATCACTTGATGAACCTCTCACTTTATGAACAAAAATCAAAAGTTGAACTTTGATGGAAACACGAAGATATCTGCAGCAAGGGGCAGGAAAAATTAATCTTGATCCTTTGAGGCCCACATCAGATGGTAAGGAGAGAATGATGTGAGCTGACAGGTACTTTCCAGTCACCCACAATTTGATTAAATCAAAGTGCTAGACAAAAAAGAACCTAAAATAAAGCCTTGAGAAATGACTGAGAATCTCGAATTAGATCATGGGTGAATATGAGGCTTCAAGGGAATATTTTATTTATTGATTTTAAACAGGTTAACTAATTTTCAAATATTCTTTCATCTTCAGAAGGATTAATCACTGACAGATAAGTAGTTTGAAACATGATGTGATCTAAACCCACAAATTCTAACTTGAATTTTCCTCTCACTTCAAGCTCCTCAAGGATTTAATAATTGAGGAATTGGGCTGTTTGAGTAAGAGAGTATATTATTTTGCCTTGACACTGGAGACAACATGAGGGTAAACGTTTTGTTTTTCTGTGACTTCTATACAAAGACTCCACAAGACTAGGGGAAAAGTTTCTCAACTTCAGAAATTAAATGATATCCAATGGACTCTCTTTCTAATTACCAACTTAATTTTCTTATATATGCATTAAAAAATTTTTATCCCAGCAGTGTTAGACTATTTTAGAAATGAGTTTAAAAGTCCACTCTGTAATTCTTCCTCCATAGTTCCTTGGTCAGAGTCTAAAAGCAGGTAAAGAAAAATAATAAAGAATGACAATTATTTCAAAAGTGAGAAAAGAGACAATAGTACAACTGATCTACCTAGGCCTCCAAGGTCATGATAAATATCAATGTTTGCAGAGGCACATATACCTGTGCTATATTTGTAGATAAAGTTTCTAAATGAAATAAAGAGCTAAAGAGTATAAAGTCTATCCTTTCATTTCCTGTCATGTACATTGCCCTGCTGGGCAAAACATTTGATTTTTTTCATTATTTAACCAGTATTGATCATACCATTGTCAAGTCATTTTCCTATCCTCGAAACTTTTGAAAATGGTTTGTTTTTACAAGAAAATAATAGAATCATAAAACATCAGACTATTACTGGCTATTAAGCCCAGTATATATGGCAATTGTGATTAAAGAGCTACATTTTCATTTCATTTTAATTAATGTAGTTTTTAGTTAAAATATCTGCAATAGCTAAGCTATGGAACCAACCTAGATGCCCTTCAACAAATGAAAGGATAAAGAAAATGTGGTACATGTACACAATGGAATATTTCTCAGCCTTAAAGAAGAATGAAATTATGGCATTTGCAGGTAAATGGATGGAACTAGAGAATATCATGCTAAGTGAAATAAGCCGATCCCAAAAATCCAAAGGCCAAATGTTTTCTCTTATAAGCAGATGCTGATCCATAGTGGGGGATGGGTAGGGAAGAATGGAATAACTTTGGATTGTGCAAAGGGGAGTGAGGGGAGGTGTGGGGCAGTGGAGATGGGAAGGACAGTAGAATGAGACAGACATAATTATCCTATATACATGTATAGTTACACTACTGGTGTGACTCTACACTATATACAGCCAGAGGAATGAGAAATTGTGCTTCATTTGTGTACAATGTGACAAAATGCATTCCACTGTCATGGAAAACTAGTTAGAACAAATTTAAAAAAGAGTTAAAAAAAAAGAACCTGTAGCTTTAGCAATCCTAGTAAGACTTTCAAGTTAAAAGTAGCTCGTGTAGATGAATACACCAGATTGATTTCTAATTATCAATCAAATGTATGTTAGTGGCTACGTTGAAATAATCTGAAAGCATTTTTTCATTAAATGAGTTAAATTCCCTGGGGGTGTGGGGAGATCTGCATATGGCCAGGCTACCATGTCGGGAAGCATAACTCTTTACACTGGCAAAGAACACGTGTAAGTGATCCCCAGGAAACAGAGGCTTGAAATGACCACTCTAGTCAAGGATGCCAAATATAATGGAAATTACCTACTAGCATTTGATTACACCAAAATTTCATGCAGCACAGGAAAGAATGGGTTACAACTAAAAATAAATCAAGGGCTTCATTACTGATTTTACATTTTTCTACTACAGAGGTCAACCAAATGAGCACCCACGGGCCATTTACATTTCCACAAGAAAACAATAGACAACTTACAGCTATCTATAAATATAGTGGAAGACACTGGAAATGACTAGAAACCAGATAATCAATCTGCCTGCCAGGCACAAATTTATTGGGCAAATTCTCACAGAGTGCACTGTCTCTGCAGGATTTTATATGCTCTTCTCAATGTCTTGCTGAATTGCACTCCTATACATGAAGTAAATCTCCCTGTGAATGCACAACAAAAGTGGAATGATTTAGAATTTTGAGCAAAGTGCTACACTTGCCATCCAGAGTATTGTGAACAAACACAATGATATTTTTTATTTCATTTTTTTTAGACCTTATGTACAATTCCCCCAGATGTCCCAATAGTAACATTTTTGGGAGTATAGCATTTAAATTTTATTTACTTAAATTTAATTTTACTTAAATTCTATTTTAAATTTAATTTTTATTAATATAATTATAGATTCACATGCAATTGTAAAAAATAATAGAGATCTCGTGTAAAATTTTCCAAGTTTACATCCCTAGCACCATCAAAAAATTTCCACATTTCCCTTAATGATAACATTTTGCAAAACTATAGTTTACTATCATAACCAAGATTTTAAAACTTATCTAAGACATCTATATTATTCAGATTGGCAGTTATACCAGTTCTCATTTGTGTGTGTTTGTGTTTGTCTATGTGTGTGTGTTTAGTTCTATACAATTTTATCACCTATGTACGTTCATGTACCCACAGTCATAGTCAAGATAATTGCTTCAATATAAGATTGCCTTGTCTTTCCCTTTTATAAACCATACCTGGCTCTCTCCTGCCTCACTCCATCCCTAACCACTGATATGTCCTCCATTTTCAAAATGTCATTTGAAATAAAGGAATCACGTGCTTGTAACTTTTTGTAAATATATATTTTCACTGACCATAATTCTCTGGAGATTCACCCATGGTTTTGCATGTATCCATCATTCATTCCTTCTCATTTTTAAGTAGTATTTTATATATGGATGCACTATAGATTGTTTATTCATCTCTTGAAGAACATCGGACTGTTTCCCGGTTTGGGCTATAATGAATAAAGCTGCTATTCATAATATTTACATTTTGTGTGCAAATAAATTGGGATTTCTCTAGGATGGATGTCCATAACTGCAATTGGTGGGATGTATGAAATTATATGTTTGGTTTAATAAGAAAATATAAAACTGTTTTCCAGAGAGGTTGTAAAATACTACATTCTCATCAGAAATTTATGACTGATCTAGTTGCCCACATTCTCATTAGTATTTGATGTTGTTATTAGTTTGTACTTTAGAAGATGATAATTTAGTGTTCTCTCATCAACTAGCTCACTATCACATATACTTCCCATCTCAGCAACCATCCAATATAGTTATAACTTAATTTTGTCTGGATGAACATTCCGATTTTATGTTAATATATCTCAATAAGTGATATCCACTTTTAAGCCAAGTAGGAGTTCATTTTTATTTTTATGCATAACTTTCCATTTCCTAAGTAACTAATTTTTTTGTTGTTTTTAGTTTGCTTCTGTGTGCTTTAACACTAATTTATTTCCATACCTCCCTTTGTAATTGCCTAAATTACTTCTCGACACATTCAAACTCAAAAAGCATTCTATTGCTTCAATCTTTGTGGAGTCATCTCTCCTATAGCTTCCATACATATGGCACATAAATCTCTGCCTAATGGGGAATGGTACAGAAGGCTCCATTTGTGAGCTCTGGCCTGGATGTAAGGGGCCTTTGATTTCTGTGTAGTGCTGGGTTCTACTGCAGTGGGCCCAGTATTCAGCTCCAAGGCAAAGTCCTGCACTAGATTTCATGCTTTGTTTTCCAAGGAGTAGAGTCCTGCTCCCCTCTCTGCTGCCCAAGGTTGGGTCAAGGGAGTGGAACCAGTCAATTAGCCCTATGTTTTAGCCAGCATTTTTGTTGCTGTGACCAAAAGACTTGACAAGAACAATTAAAGGAGGTGAAGTTTATTTTGGGGCTCATGGTTTCAGAGGTTCAGTCTATGGTTGTCTGATTTACATAGCTCTGGGTTCTAGGTGAAGCAGAACATAATGGCAGAAGGACGTGGGGGAGGGAAGTAGCTCAGGACATAAAAGCCAGGAAGCAGAGAAAGAGCTCTGCTCATGAGGGATAAACTATCAACCCCAAAAATATGCCTCCAGTGACCTCTCTCCTCTAGTCACACCCTTCCTGTCTGTAGTTACCACCCAGTTAATTCATTTCAGTAGATTAATCCACTGATTAGGTTACCACTCTTATAATCTAAACATTTCACCTCTGAAAATTTTTTATTGTCTAACACATGAGCTTTTGAGGGACAACTCATATCTAAACCACAATACCCTGCCTTAGTAATGTAATTCCATTGGCTCAGTCTGTAGTTACTACAGTGGAGGTAGCAGTTGTAGGACTCAGGCCAGTGCTGGGTGTACACTATGCTGGGCCTGGTGTTGGGTTTCAAGTATAAGGCCTGAATTTAAATATTTCTCCCTCTCCCATGTGGGAGGTATCTCTCTTTGTGCTGATTGGAGTTGTAGGAGGAGTGACATCAGGAACTATTTCCTTCTTGCCTTCTTCAGTGAATTTTCACTTATTATGATACCAAAACCAGATTCTGTGATCTCTCACCTGACTTTCTTAGTTGTTGTGAAAGTGATGTGGTGTGTGAATAACTGCTCACATTGCTGTGGATGTATGGAGATGGTGGCTGAGAGATCTTACTCAGCCACCATCTTGCCCTGTTTCCTATTTCTGCTTTGAATTAGTTATGTAAAATTTCATGTGTTATTTGTCCAACTTTAAAGAAATTGCATTATCATGCAGACTTGAAAAGTTTAGCAAAAAATAGCTTACCCTTCCAAAAAAATCCCTTATGTGAACATTATTTGACAATAGAAATTAAAGAATGTAGAGGTAAACATGTGATGCAGATGTTAATCTGAAAATGACATTTTCAGTTGATAAAAGAGTAGATTAAAAAAAATCAAATTTACCTAAGCACAGTAGACTGATACCCTTCCTTAGTTGATGGGAATACCAACAGAACAGAAAACAAAATTATTCTCTATTTGATATGTATCACCATATCTTTAGGTTCTACACAGATGTCCAAGCTTGGGCCATTCTTTTCCCTGAGAATACGCAAAAGTGAATTCTAAAATTTCCATTTTTTTCCAGAGAATGTTTAGGAGGCTATGCATGGACTGTGGTTATTTTTTTAATTATTTTTTTAGTTGTAGATGGACACAAATATCTTTATTTATTTTTATGTGGTGCTGAGGATCAAACCCAGTGCCTCACACATGTGAGGCAAGCACTCTACTACTGAGCTACACAACCCCAGCCCCTGGACTATGGTTTTGATTCAGTCAAATTCTGTGTCCCTCTCAGTGTTATAAAATTGTCCTGCTTTAGGGCTCAGGAATATAGACAAGGTTTGTACTATGATATGATATAGTAATTGGCACAAAAAGTCCATGGATGATCCACATCTCCCACTTGTTAAGCTAAGACAGAATTTTGAAAGATGAAGCAGATGTTTTAATCTATGGTTTCCTAAGAATTGGCACATAATAATCGCCATTACCACTACAAACGCTATTTTCAACTATTTACAACAAGCATTCCAAGAAACGTATCAACTTTCCTTTATATTACTTACAAATCTCCTCTTCCTTGTAAAAAGAAATGATTTATTTATCATCTTGGTACCCTGAAAATCTTGTAAAACTGTTATGGAAAAGGTTTTATAAAGGTACTTAGGTCTTAGAGGATTAAGTGTTTGGAAGTTAGAGAGGTCATTCATCTCAGATTGAACATCATATGCATTATCAAGGAGGAAATGAAAACACCTGATATGTTTTGAAACTCTGAGATCATAGTAGAGGAAGGATGAGGAGAGAGTAGGCATTGGGCAGTGTAAATTCAAGCCTGTTGGAAAAGTCTTCATTTAACAATGAACATGTTTGATCCTTATATCCTAACACTTGCATTTCACGAATGAAGAAGCTTATACCTGGCGTAGTTAACAAAGTTCCTAATGCTTCTGTCCTCAGTATGTTGTTCCTGGACCAGCAGCATTGGCATTACCTGTAATTCTTAGACTCTGCTCCATATATGATGAAATGAAATCAGCATTCTAAGAAAAGATCCAAAGGACTGGTGTGTGTGTGTGTCTGTGTGTGTGTGTGTGTGTGTGTGTGTGTGTGTGTAAAAAGAAATAGGCCTCATAATATACATGCCTTTTGGTCACTTTTCAAAATTTAACACTGTGTAATGGATATCTGTCTATCTTAATACACATAAATCTAAATTATTATCAATCAGGGATAGACTATAAATTATTTTACCCATCCCTATTGATGGTTTTCATATCAATCCAATATTCTGGTATTCTAAGCAACACTAATTGAGAAATGCTATTCTAAAGGCCACTGACCAGGACATCTAGTGACCCTGTGTTTCCACTGAAATCCTCCGTTTCTGTCGCATCTTCCTGCCTCATGGGCAAATTAGTTTCATTGATCTTAAAAGCTTAGTCTGAGGAGAGGTACAGGAAAATGCCCTATACACCAAATGACATCATAAAACTCTGCGGAACCACGACAAATAAGTGAGGCTACTTCTGAGTTTTAGTCGTAATATGTTTTCCAGTTGCTCTGGTGACACCTGCCACCCCGGATTGTTTTGCCAGGCACCCAAAGATTCTATTTCAGTTGCCAACTTGCGCGGCTGGCGCGTAGACAATGGAAGCAGGGATAGTGCGCCTGCGCAAACGCAAGCGCTAGCGCCGAGTCTAGCGGTTGCCTAGCGACAGTCGTCCAGCGACTAGACCAAGTTTGTCCCGGGTCGGCCAAGTCCACAAGTGTTTGTCCACTATCAAGAAGGCAGCCATGGACACTGAGAGGGCCTCCCTTATCCCCTGGGACACAGAAAGCCAGAAGAGGGACATTCAGCTGCGGGTGACCCCGTCGGAGCTGAAGTTCCTTAACACCGTGGCTGGGAGAGTTTACCGCCTCCCAGTTACTGTACATAATCTCGGCCGCTGGAACCAGAAGATACGATTTCAGGAGCCGGTTAAGCCACAGGTGACACACTGAGGGGTGCTGGAACCAGGACCTCTGGAGGGCGGGGACTCTGAGAATGCCTCCTCACCAGAATACCTACCTTTGGCCCAGGCAGTGGGCTCCTGAGGAGATGGGGGTAGGATTGAACTTCCAGAGGTTCAGTGGTTTAGCAGTGTGTTTGTGTTATTGCACGCCTACCCCCCCACCCCTTGCTTGAAGCTGGGATATGGGAAGGGAAGGCGGGGAAAAGCTGATCTAGAATCTATTTCTTCATCTTGAGTTTGGAAAGAACGGAAGGGGTTCTGTGACTACTTGTAGGAACCCCAAATCTGTGCACCTTGGCTTCATGATTCTATAGTTGCCTTAAGTACCATGAGAATAAAATTCTCTATTAACAACCCTTTGAGTCATAAAGTATCTGATTTCTCCAGAACTATGGAATTAGTGAAAAGTTTTTTTTTTAATTTCACATATTAACAAATGTTTGTTGAGCACATATTATCTAACATGCAATAGGTGTGAGGAATACTGATTGGACAAAGTCGTGCTCTTGTGGGATCTAGAAACTAAATGGGAACATTTTAGTACAGGTCTATCCATCATGAATATCAGTGTTCTGAGAGACTGTCTCTGTCTTCTGACTTCGAAGTGGATGGAATTTTATTTTTATCTTACTGTTATTTTAGATCATGTATGTGAATGGATGACTATTAGTTCACAAAACTTTTGATATAGGAAATGTGACAAATTTTGATATGTAAGCAATAAATAACTGAGATTTTTCAGAAGATATTCCTAGTGGTAAGTCACAATGAATGCATCTGAATGCATAAAAGATGTCCATAATCTTTAATTTAAAAATTAAACATATATTTGTTTGTATATACATAGGCAAATCTGTTAGTGACTAGGAGAGCAATAAAAAAAAGAATTTTCATGTTCTGTTTTCTACACTTCAAAACAATAATGTACTTGTTTATCTTCATGTCTATGCACAAATCTCAAAGTAAAGCTTGGTGGATTAATGTGTATATGTAGATACTTATGAAGCCACCACCTGTAAATCATTAAATATATCTAGCACACTAGAAGGTCGCTAGTGTCCCTTCCCTCAGTACCTGGAGTAATCACCCCACGGAGGTGATTAACCAATATTCTGATATCTAATACCACAGATTTGTTGGACATCTGAATATCTATTTATTGAGTACACACTATGCACCATATACAATGTTGTACATCATCTATTTGTAGGTTGCTGGTAGAAAAAGAATACACAGTTCTTATTTTCCAGGGACATAGAGTTGATAGCTCTGTGCTTGATTTTCAATACTTTGCTGATTTGTGTGGCCTCTGGTTTGGTTAAGCCAGTCTCATTCGTAATTTCTCCCTCTCCCCTATGGCTCAGACTTCCTTTTCTTTTGACTCACACTTTCATTCCCCTCATCCATGGATCCACTCCCTTCTCAAGTCTCATCCACTTAAGGACAATGTGAAGTCTCATTTTCTCTAAGAAATCTTGTCATATCTCCCCAAATTATTTCTACCCTACTGGATACCTATTGCATTTACTAACATTCCTTATAGCTTGGACTTGTGTCTCAGTGACTCTTGGTAAATGTTAGTTTTGCCTGAGTGGTCAGCTCATAAGCTGCTAAGAGTAGAATGCAGAGCATTTGGCCTTAGAATAATTAATTTCAGTATGATCTCTATTGTTACTGATTGAAGGTGGAGGAGGAAGATATTAAGTTTTACAGTCCGGTAGATTTGTTGTTTTGGTGTCCTCACGTCTGAGTGACTTTAAATATTGGTTTCACTCTACAATATGAGTCATCTACCTGCTAAGAGCCTTAATATCAGCCTCATAGGGCTTTAGAAGTGTATTGAGAAAATAGATGTATAATTGTTTGACACATCATAAGTGATAAACAGTTATCAGTTCTCCTCTTTCTACTTTCATGTTTTCCTGAAGCTAGCAAATGTTTTATTTACACAAAAGTGTTTTTTCCTCTTTGGTCTATTCTTTCTTTCTGTTTTCTCCAAGTTATGAAGCCCAAATCCCCATGAAGAAAGTATATGAAATATTGTATACTTCCTGTAATATAAGGTACATACACATGCATATATGCATGCAGGAATAAGTTCTAGTGATCTACTGCACAACTAGGTGTCTATAGTTAATAATAATGGATATTTTTAAGTTGCTAAGAGAGGATTGTGAATGTTCTCACTACAAAAATGACATCTGTGAGGTGATGCATGTTGATTAGCCTTATTTGCTCATTCCACAATACATACATGTATCAGAACATCACATTGTACCACATAAATATATACAATTATTATTTGTCAATTAAAATAAAATTTAGATTGAAAGATTTATGCTTTTAAGGCAGGAATAAGGACTATGATTCGATAATAATGAACACTCCTAACTACATTTGCTCACATTACTTTCTTTTAAGGAGTTAAGGTGTATAATTTAGGCGCTGGAGATGCAGCTCAGTGGTAAATGTGGTTCAATGGTAGAATGCTTGTTGAGCAGGTGCAAGGCTCTGAGTTTGATCACCAGCAATACATATGCACACACATGTACACACACACAAAGATGTATAATTTGATTCTTTTTTTCCCGTTGAAGTTCAAACTGATGTTGACCAATCTGGACAAGGCACTTGCTTCTGGTCTTCATATGACAGCTATGGTGGAATATCATCCTGATAAAGATGAAGACACTTTTGACCAACTACTTATTTCAATAGGAAATAAAATAATAGAAATTCCTCTAATAGGGTATGTAATCTTCATATTCTGTATTTTCTCTGATTTGTATTTATTGTTTCCATACAGCTGAACTTGATGGATACATTTTTTAAAAATTGTAGTGTTTATAGCATTCTCTAGTGTTTTTATTTAAATATATTACAAGCATTGAACAATTGAATGCATTATTAATTAAATTTTTGCAAGTCCATATTCATATTTAATTTGATTTTACAGTATTGTCAAATTCACTTCACTAAAATTTAAATAGGGCAGATTCTTGGCTTAAAAATGAAAATGTTGCTCTTTTAAGATTGGTTGAAGTATGTGGGTGAATATAATGGGTATAAAACTAGTAAGTGACTTTGA
>PVHX01024200.1:0-24445 GCA_004024805.1 Geosciurus inauris
TAATATATATATATATTTTAGTTGTAGACATTGTGTCCATCTACAGAAAGCTTCTCTTTTATTCACATTGCTTTATGTGTCTTTATTTCTCATTAGAATGATTTGTGAAGATCTGAACAGTTCTATATTTACTGTTTATTATATTCTATATACTACAGATATAGATGATCAATTTTCAAGGATTTTAAAATGTTTTCCTAAAGGGAAAGAGTAGGTGTGTAAATTGAATGTATCTATTAACTACAAAGTTACAATTTTGGATTCTGAGATAAAGTAGCTACTTTCTTCTACTGTTCCTGTAATTTTCATTTTGCAAATCATATTTTTGATGTTCAGAATTATGACCCAAGACAGTAGTTTCTGTCATTGCTTATTTCCCTAATTGATATGAAATTGGCATAAGGTTGGTCAGTAAGCAATTTCAATTTGACATTTGATTTTATAAATGTTATTATATATTCTCTTTGATTTTAGTGCTTAATTTTAACTTTTTAAATCCTTTTCTTCTCTTGTAGTTGAAAACAATCCTCGAACAGGAAATCTTGGTGCACTAATTAAGGTCTTCCTTTCTAGAACCAAAGAACTCAAACTTTCAGCAGAATGTCACAAGTAAGCCAGATGATTAAATTATGTTTGCTCTTCATTTAGTAATATGAATATTATTTTTTATTGATGGGTGGAAATAGACTATGGTCTTTAGAAAATTCTTGTGAAGTATTTATGCTCCTGATTATTAAGGGAAAAAAGGTGAAAGAGAGGTTTAAGTTAGTGTCATAAGTCATTGGAGTGAGGTTATAAATTCTGGAAACTTTGATTTCAGCATTTTGGACAAACTTTAGAAATATCCTTTTTCTATGAGTTCACGGTCATCAGTACAAATGGCAAACATTGTACTAAGATGCTGGTGATGCCTCATTTAAAATTCCAGCTACATGTTTGCATATACTGTTATTTTACCATAATTTTTTGGAGTTTTTGGTTTTCTTTACTTTTATTTACCTTTATGTAAGAAAACTGTAAAGCTAACACAGCAGACACACCTATAGTGATCAATAAAGTTATTATAAGTAGACTCACTATGGGCGATACACAGAGTAAATTATGAATGCAATAAGTATCAATGGTCTAATGTAATCATGAGCCACTAAAAGATACGGACATTTTCAAATATTACAGGTAGGCTGAGTAAAATGATTGACAAATCATGAAGAAATCATGGATTGGAAATCATCATGTTTATCATTCTTACATGATTTTGGTCTTTCCTTTCTAGCCACATCTTCATTTGGCAGACACATAATGCTTTGTTTATTATTTGCTGTTTGCTAAAAGTGTTTATCTGTGAAATGTCAGATGAGGAGTTACAACTTCATTTTACTTATGAAGAAAAGTCTCCTGGTAGTTATGGTAAGTATTGCCTTTTGAAGATGTTCTGGGTATAGTATGTGTAACATATAAGGCTAACGTTTGAGGAATACAAGTGTAACTTTGAAAATTCCAATTTTCCTGTCATCACTTATATTTTTCTTTCTTGATAAGAAAGTAAGTAGGAGCAAGGCTTTTATTTATTTAACTTGAATGCATGTGAAAGAAGGAAGAAGTTAAATAAATATAAGGCTCACAAGTATTTATTCCTTTATAAAACAGAGGTATCAGTTATAAATATAATTTCCAGAGGAATACATCATTACGAGAGATAATCAGTCAGAATTAGGGATTTTATAAATGTTAAATTTTACTTTCACAGGACACAGCAGTAGTTTGAGACTGGGTGTATTTGGGCTGCTTCATCAGAAATAACATTTTTAGGGACAGTTTCACAATGTTGAAATTTACCTTTTTGTGAAGATACAGGGAAAGATTATCATTTTTTCCTGATATCGCTGGAGGTTTGTTTTTCTTTTCTCCCCCCACCCTCCTCTTTTTTTTCCAGTTGTTAGTAGAGCCTGCAGTTTTCAAGATCAAATGCTGGTGTTTCATATTAGCATTAAAACTTACAACCTAGAAAGTAAAAGAGTGGAGTAGGATTATTAACAAATGAAATATTGGGAATGCCATGTGCTGTATTCCCTTATAATCAACTCTTGTGAGGCCCAAAGCAGTGTCATTTCTTTATGAATTCTACTTTCAAAATAATCTTTCTGCCTTCATCAGGCTATCAGGGATCATATGTGATTCAAAGTTTACGAGTTCCTGGAGGCAGGCATTGAGAGAACTTTCTAATATTTACACTTTTTATTGAGGTCTCTATGCCTTGAGTTTCATGCATGTTTAATTCCATTTAACTTTTATATACTTAGAAGTGATTCTGTCTCCACTGTGGTTGCTAATATATGTGCTTTTAAATGTCAAAGTCAAGTGTTGACAAAGGAAAATAAACACATGAAGAGTTCATGGTTCTCTCAGGTCAAAAGTCATAATGTACTGATTTTTGAGTACATCTGTATCCACTTGTGAAATATTTCCTAAATTCTGAAAATTCTAAAAGCAATGCTGTAGGAAAATAGAAAAGATTCTGTGGAATGACAGTTAACTTTTAATGTACTTAGGCATTTCTTAAAACCATTTGTGGAGCCAGAAATCTCCCAGAAATTCTGGTTATTATTTTTTAAATATATGAGGGAATTATGTTACATTTTAAATAAATGAGAAGACATAATATAACCAAATAGTAGTTTACTTCTAACTCAAGGTTGTAGTGTCACCCTGTGTATTTATCTCATCTCTCTTCTGAGACCCTATCCATGACATGATAGTAGAGGCATTTCCTACACATTCCGTCAAACAACTTAGGACAGGCAGTTCATCCTTCTTTCAGGGCCCTTATGGCCTCCTTAATGATTATGAACAGTTTTGGAGAAGTAGAATATAAATTTCTCTTTTACTGTAATGTTTTTCTTCATTCTGATTCTTAGTGTATTTCCATAATAGAGAACATTTTTCTTTCTTTTTTTTTATTTCAAAATTTATTATGTATTTTTATTGTGGATGTGGTATTTTTATTAGTGCATTGTAATTATGCATATTAGTGAAATTTATAGTTACAAATTTGTACGTTCACACAATATAACAATATAATTCAGTTAATTTTGTCGCCTAGTACCTCCCCTTTCCCTTCCTTCTTCCCTCCCACTGGTGTCCTTCCTCTTTTCTTTGCTTTTTTTTTTTGGTACTGGAGATTGAACTCAGGGGCACTTGACCACTGAGCCACATCCCCAGCCCTATTTTGTGTTTTATGTAGACACAGGGTCTCACTGAGTTGCTTAGCGCCTCGCTGTTGCTGAGGATGGCTTTGAACTCGCGATTCTCCTGTCTCAGCCTCCCTAAGTGCTGGGATTACAGGCATGCGCCACCGCACCCAGCTGGTATCCTTCCTCTTTTCTACTGGTTTCCTTTCTATTTTCTTGAACCCTCTCCCTTTTTCTCCTTTTTTCTCTCTAACTTCCATATATGAGAGAAAACATGACCCTTGATTTCTAAGTTCGACTTATTTCACTTAACATAATGCTTTCAAGTTCCATCAGTTTTCCTGCAAATGACATTATGTTGTTGTTCTTTATGGCTGAATAAGACTCCATTGTATGACATTTTCTTTATCCATTCATCTGTTGATGGACACCTAGGCTGGTTTCATAATATGGCTATTGTGAATTGTGCTGCTATAAACATGGGTATGCATGTATCACTGTAGTATGTTGTCTTTAATTCTTCAGGATAAATACCAAGGAGTCTTATAGCTGGGTCATATCATGGCTCCCTTTCTAGTCTTTTGAGGAACTTTCATATTGATTTTCATAGTGCTCTTACTAATTTACAGTTCCACTAACAGCTTAATAGAGTTCCTTTTCCCCCCACATCCTCTTCAGCATTTATTATCATTGTATTCTAGATGACTGCTATTCTAACTGGAGGGAGGTGAAATCACAGTGTAGTTTTGATTTGCATTTCCCTAATTGCTTAGATACTGTACAATTTTTTCATATATTTGTTGGCTATTTGTATTTGTTCTTTTGAAAAGTGTCTGTTTAGTGCATTTGCCCAGTTATTGACTGGGCCATTGTTTTTGGTGGCAAGTTTTTAGAGTTCTTTATTATATTCTGGATATTAATCCTCTGTGGGAAAAGTAGCTACCAAAGATTTTCTCCCATTCTGTAGATTCTGTCTTCATGCTTTTGTTTCCTTTGCCATGTAGAAGCTTTTTAATTTGATGCCATCCTATTTATTTATTTTTGGTATTATTTCCTAAGCTTTAGAAGTCCTACTGAGGAAGTCATTGCTGTGTCTATATATTGGAGTGTTAATCCTAGATTTCTTTTTCTATCAGTTGCAAAGTTTCTGGTCTAATTCTTAGGTCTTTGATCCATTTTGAGTTGCCTTTTAGCAAGGTAAAAAGTAGGGATTTAATTTCATTCTTCTACATATGGATAGTCAGTTTTCCCAGCACCATTTGTTAAAAAGGCTATCTTTTTTCCAGTGTATATTTTTGGTGCCCCTGGGTGGGTTTGTCTCTGTGTTTTCTATCCTGTTCCATTGGTCTGTATGTCTGTTTTAATGCTAGTACATGCAATTTTTTTTACTATAGCTCTGTAATATAATTTGAAGTTAGGTATTGTGATGCTTTCAGCATTGCTTTTTTTTTTTTTTTTCTGAGAATTTCTTTACCTATTGTATATCTTTTATTATTTATTTACTTTCTGAGATTTTTATTTGTTCAAAATAATTCATACAAATGGTTATTGTCACAAACATGATTTTAACCAAAATATTCCTAGTCTACCACATCAGCAGGATGGCATGGGCCTAGTTATGGACACTGTGATCAGCTTCCTCCACGACAGAAGTCATTGGGCAGCAAGCTCCCTGGGTGCTCCCTCTCCTCTGAGCTGCTTAGAGATGCCATCTCCATTTGGAACAAGGGAGTTCATGCCCAAATTAGGAAAACTGCCTTTGTTTTGCTTTTCTAAATTATTCTAAAAATAAGACAAGCAGGTAGAAGAAACAGTGTACTGTGAGGTATAAAAAGAAAAATGGAAGGCATCTATTGTCTTGACAAGTGTGCCAGCCACCTGTTGCTCTTGGCATGTTCCAACACAGAAAAGGAAAAGAGTCTTAAACTGACTTGCTGAATGCTCTCAGGTTTTCTTTTTGTTGACAGCTAAGCAAACATATCTTCCCTAAATATCCTAAAAATTGTACATAGACAAGAACATTCATGACAGAATTAGCTATTAACTTCTTTTGCTTTATGAGGAATGTAAAGGACATAGCCCATAATACTAGACAACTACAGTAGACTGGGGGGGCCGCACTGCCTCTCATCCCCTCACTAACACCTGGCCCAGTCTCTGGGGCGCCACCTCTGCATATTCCAGCTTGAGACTGGAGAGCTCTGTGGGCTACAGCTGGTCACTTGTGTGGTTTCTGTCCACCTCAGGCTTGACAGTTTGGCAAAGAGAAGGAGCATGGGGTGGGTGCGCCATGGGGGTGGGACAATTCCTTTGACTAAGGCTGGGATACAGGTGGAGGCCATACCTATGACTCTTGGGTGTTCCTGTAGGCAGCTCTATTGAGCTCAGGGTGCCCCACGGCTGGATCCATGCTGGTCCAGTGTGTGTGGAGGCTGTCAGATGGTCCTTGTCAAAGCTGTTTTTCAGGCTGTGAGGGATCCAGCCTGTGATAGCTCCCTGGGTCTCCTGGGCTGCCTCCTTGCTAATCTCGATGGATGGCCACTTATGGTACCATGGGGCTTGGGGGTTGCAGATGAGGTTGAGTGTGTCTTTCAAGCGGCCTTGGCTGAAATTGCAGGGCTCTGACCCATGCATGTCCAGCACCGGGCTGCAGATCTGCCCCTCCTTCAGAGCCTGGAGAATTGCGAGTTCAAAGCCAGCCTCAGTGACGGCAAGGCACTAAGCAACTCAGTGAGACCCTGTCTCTAAATAAAAACACAAAATAGGACTAGGGATGTGGCTCAGTGGTCGAGTACCTCTGAGTTCAATCCATGGCACTACAAAAAACAAAAACAAAAATGAAGAGGAGGTGCAGTGGCACACACCTATAATCCCAGCAGCTTGAGAGGCTGAGGCAGGAGGATTACAAGTTAAAAGCCAGCCTTAATACCGTAGTGAGGTCCTAAGCAACTCAGTGAGACCCTGTCTGAAAAATAATAATAATGGGGCTGGGGCTGTAGCTCAGTGGCAGAGCACTTGCCTGGCATGTGTAAGGCACTGGGTTTGATCCTTAGCACCACATAAAATACAATAAAGGCTTGCTGTCCATCTACAACTACAAAAATTTTTTTTTAAATAAAAAAAATTAAAAATAATAATGATAATATTATATTACATAATATATAATAATTTTATTTTTACATATGTGCTGGGGATGTGGCTCAGTGGTTAAGCACCTCTGGGGTTTAGTCCCCTGTATAACAAAAAAAAAAAAAAAAAAATCCACCAGAAGACTGCTGGAGCTAATAAATTGAGCAAAGTAGCAGGATACAAAATCAAATATACAAAAATCAATAGCTTTCCTGTACAACAATAATACATTAGCCAAAAAGGAAATCAGGAAAACAATTGCATTCACATAGCCTCTAAAAAGAGAGAGAGATACCTTGGAATAAATCTAATCAAGGAGGTGAAAGATCTCTACAATGAAAATTATAGAAAACTGAAGAAAGAAATTGAAGAAGACACTAGAAGATGGAAAGACCTCCCATTTTCATGGATAGGCAGAATTATTATTGTTAAAATGTCTGCCATATTACCAGAAGTGATCTATAGATTGAGGGAAATCCCCATCAAAATACCAATGACATTCTTCACAAAACTAGAAAAAAATAGTCATTCATTTGGAAGATGTATAGCTGAAGCTCGGCCTGGCTCGGCTGGGCAGCAAGCAGGAGCGCCACGGTGCCCAGGCAAGGGCTAGCAGCTGTGCAGCTCGTGGGACTAGACTTCACCTGGTCCATGCCTTTCAGTGGGCACTCCCACTTGTTCAACAAGTATCTCTTATGAGACTCTGAGCCACACACAGCCTCAGTAGTGCTGTGAAGTAGTGGTGCAAGTCTTTGGTTGGAGATGTGGGATGAGACTCCACAACAGGTCACGATTCTGCCTGGAGATTCTGAAGACAAAAAGCTTTGGACAGTTGAATTCATGATCATGGAAATCCTTCCCAAATTAAACAATGTCAGTGTCCAACCTCCAACTGCGAACCAGCCCATGCATCATAGGCCTCTGGTAGTGCTGCTCAACAGCAGGGACTGTATGGTAGAGATGCCTATCCTGAAGGACACATAGCCACGGTGGCCTTCAGTGACACATGGTCAACGTAGGATATCCACAAAAAGGTGCTGCCCTGAGTGTACCACACCATCACACCAACCAGAGAAGACCTAGAGAAGTTCAAAGCTCTGTGAACAATCATGTCATGCAGATCAGCAGCAGCTTTGACATCAAGTCAGCCAGGACCAAGTCATCACTGCCTGCAATGTGCCCATCACATCTGTGGAGCAGACCACAGACTTAATCATGTGCCACATCTTAAACCTGTACCTATGGACCACCTGACTGCACAAGGTACTAGGGGAAGACATAGGTCCAGAGTGGTGAGGAGATGCTCAAAAAGGCTTTAGGAGCCACTAGGAGCTGCAGGAAGACCATGGGCAGACCATGGGTATCATCTGACTAGGTCACATTGGGCAGGCGGCAGCACTGTAGGACAAGGCCTTCAGCTTCAATGTCCTTTTCAAGGATGCATACCTGTCCTAGGGCATCAAGCAGGCCCTGGGGCTACAGAGCATGATAGCCCTGCAGAACTGCCTCTTCACTGCACTGTCAGCTCAACAAGCATTACCACCGCCTCATCAATGACTTCACTGTCAAGCTGATGAGACAAGGGGCCTTCCTGGTGAACCTAGTCTTAGCTTCTCAAAATGCTGGGATTACAGGCATGTGCCACTGCGCCTGGCTCTTCATTTTTTTTTTTTTTTTTTTTTTATCACAAGTGGATGTCAAAGGCTTTCTCTGCATCTGTAGAGATGACTGTGTGATTTTTGTCCTTCATTCTGTTCATGTGGTGAATTACATTCATTGACTTGTGTATGTTGAACAAGGGCATCTTTTTTAAAAAAATATTTTTAGTTGTAGATGGACACAATAGTTTTACTTGTTATAATTTTTTTTATGAGAATTCAACCCAGGGCCTCACATGTGCTGGGTGAGTGCTCTACCACTGAGCTATAACCCCAGCCCAAGGACATCCTTCTTGACCAACCTTTGAAATGTGATCTCCTGTTTTCTAATGTTTTAACATCTTTTTTTTTTTTTTTGTGCCTGTCTGACTGCCTTGATAGTCATATAGTAGGTACGTATTTTTTAAAAAATATTTTTTAGTTGTAGGTGGGCACAATATCTTTATTGATTTATTTTTATGTGGTGCTGAGGATCGAACCCAGTGCCTCACGCATGCAAGGCAAGCACTGTACCACTGAGCCACAATCCCAGCCCCAGTAGGTACTTATTTAAGGAGACTTATCTCCTTCCATTTCAGTGAAGTAAAAATTTCTCTACATACTTCTGCAGCTTTTGAGGAAACTGAAATGTGGCAGATATCACAGGGTAGGAAACCTTTTCTTTATAGTAGTGCTGTGTACAGGTGTATAGAACATTGAGCAGGCAAAAACTTTTCATTTTTGTTTGGTAAGAAGTTTGTAGGCCGCATGGAATTTGCCCAAATTTACTCATGCATTGTCTTCCTGTAGGTAGATGAACAAAGTCTAGTTTGTTTTTGAGAAAGATAGCAGCTATCTTTTTTGTTTTCTGCTTAACTTATGTGAAAAATTTTTCTTTTTCCTCTAATAATACAGGGAGAATATAGGTTGAGTTTATTTACCTTTATTTCACTTTCCTCCTGAAGAGACTGAATTTGAAAAAAATACTCAAAGTTTTGTTTCTTTAATACTCTAAAATTTCTTTCCAAATAAATGATGTAGTTCTCTGGTTTCTGGGAAGCTGAATCATGATATAGTCTACTTTTCTTTTAAAGCTGTTATTCTTCATTTCAAAGCAAGAATGTAATAACTTTAACTAGGTTATTATTATTGAACAAAGCAAGCATATTAATATTTATTTTAGTAGTTTTATTTGCTGTCATTTTTATTGCCCCTTTTGTTCAAAAGACCTATTCCAAGGAAATTCATTCCTTTTTTGTCCAGTTTTCAGTTAACCTGAATTGCTACCTCCTTAAGTTTGGAAAACAGTAGGGAAGGTAAAGACAAGAGGGAGGGGGTGTAGATACAATTCTGCTTGATGCTATTAAAAACAGTAAAATTTCAAATAATATGCCATGTTATAATTTATCAAGTAAAGCCTACTTTCTGTAAAGAGTGAATAAAATACAATAAGCACATATAATTTTTACTTTTAAAACCAAAGGTGGCTGGCATGGTGGCTCAGGCCTGTAATCCTAGGGATTTAGGAGGCTGATGCAGAAGGATTGTAAGATCGAAGCCAGCCCAGCAATTTAGTGAGACTCTAAGCAACTTAGCAAGACCTAGCCTCAAAATAAAGGATAAAAAAGCCTGGGTACTAAGTTCAGTAGTAAAGTGTTCCTGGGTTCAATCTCCAGTACAAAAATAAATAACTAAATAAAATAAAAACCAAAGGTAGGTATGGATTATGTGTGTCCTTTCCCCCTTCTCATTTTATAACTGAGAGTGCTAGGTATTTGGGGACAGTTCCATGTGTATTTATTTCCTTGAATGAAAATGTTTACTTTGTTACTCTCAGGGGAAGCAACTATCCAGTTCTGTTGCAGATCAAATAAATGTTCCTTCCTTGAATTCTGTGCTATTCACTCTTGAGTGGCTTCTGTGGCACCCTTCAGATTCTCCTGTAACAGGACAGTTTTATTGAAAAGGTCTGTGAAGTATTTTGGAAAATGGAGGTTGGGCATGGGAAGCACACAGACCCATTCTGCACATTTAGAGATTGAGCCGTTGTTACTTTTCCAAAACTGGTTTCAATAATGAAAGACCTTTTGGCTCCAAATTCAATTAATTAGTTGTACTGAAAAAACAGTTGTTCTTCTTCTTTTTTTAACCCTAAACTGGTTACAGACCAAATATATTTCCTCTTTCTTTCTGTCATCTACAAAGGAAGAAAGGAACATAATGAAGTCAAGATCTTCTAAATTACTTCTGAATATAGCTAGAGTTTCTGCTGGTTTTGATCCTCTTTCTGATCAATTATTATGTTCTCTAATATGGTGTGTAACTGTGTGTTACAGTCACAGACTTAATCAGAGATTTTGAGGAAATAAACTAAATTGGCGTGTGAGATTCAGAATTTTGAAGTCTTGAATGTTATGAACTGCTTATTCTAGGAGGGAATGTTTGTGAAAATTTTGAAGAATTACTTTAATGTTGTTATCTCTAAAATACTCCATTATCTTTCACAATTATTGTTTATCATTCAGTTTTGATTTTCAGAGCTTGAGTTTTTTTTTTAGTTGTTGATGGATCTTTATTTTATTCATTTATTATTTATACATGGTGCTGAGGATTGAACCCAGTGCCTCATGCATGCTAGGCAAGCACTCTACCACTGAGCTACAGCCCCAGCCCCAGAGCTTGAGTTTTACGTATTGATTTTGAGTTTGAATTCTTTAAGAGATAAATATGTTTATTATAATTATTAATTATAATTAGATTTCTGTATTTCTTAAATATATACTGACATTTAAGCAGAGTTTTAAGTCAGAATTGTTACTTGCATGCATTAGTTTTGTTAATGCTAGCCTTCATGTTCGTGGAACCAACAGTACCAGGAACAGTTGTATTTCTTGAGTTGCAAACCTTTCCATGAAGTTCTGCAGCAAGTACAGAGTGTTTATCCTCATGGGGCCTAAGAGAGTAATCCAGCCAACACCTGTAAACCCAGCTCTTGGTTTTGTATTCCTTTCTAAAAATTATGCATACTTTATACATTGACATTATGCCATTTTTATTCTAATATGAAATTATTTTTTGTTACTATTGAGTAATTGATGTACTTGGGAGATACACTGTGTTTATTTTGGGGCCAGTCACCCTCTCTTCAGTACCCCTTCTTCCCCCTCATGCACACTTGCCCAGGTCTGAGAAGCATATTTTTGTTGTTGTTAATCATTCTAGATTACCTAGGAACTTCGTAAAAACACCACTTTCTTAAACATAGACCACATTATCAAGGTGGTTGTCATTCTGAAAGAGTCATCCGTTTGGTCTGCTATTTGGTAATTATCTGCTTTTACATGGAGTTAGCAATTTAGGATTTTTTACATGCATTTTAATAATGTTCTTTTTATTATTGAGTCTACTATTGGTCCACCATCATAATGTCTTCTTAAGCAAAAACTTGCTGTTTTGGGCATATGTAATTATTTTCCTCTTAGTCTTACATATTATTAGTTTAACATTTCTACTTCTGATCACTAATTTAAACCCTTTTTAGATTCTCTTCCAACTTTTTTTTTCAATTTATAGTAGTGCAATAACATTAAATAGAGTAGTGAATAGGAACCTCACTATGCAATAGCTGAAAGCATTCATTTGCAGCTCATCTATGAACACCTGTGTTAGGTATGTGTGTTACTGCTTTGGGATGGATGATATTCAGTGGTATAGCTTATGTGAAGGTTGAATTTACATAAGTACAAGACTATCTGCAAACAACTGAGCAAAGTCAATGGAGGCATCTTAGGTATGTTGGCTATTACAGCATTTTTTAAAAAATATTTATTTTTTAGTTGTAGGTGGACAGAATATCTTTATTTTATTTTTATGTGGTGCTGAGAATCGAACCCAGTGCCTCACACGTGCTAGGCGAGCACGCTACCACTGCGCCATAATCCCAGCCCCAACATTTTTTTTTTCTTTACTCAATTCATTGCAATACTGCTGTGATCACATGGATATTGCTTGCATTTTCAATGAAGCAGTCTTTATGGGAGTAATATGACTGTTAGTAAGCTTAGGTTGTAATCTAAATTGGTGAGGACTTTGTATTTGAACATTTTCCCATGGGCTATGTGATGTGATAGCAGATTGTTACTGGGAATTTCCATCTTTATATGAGGATAGCTCTTTATATTGCATGCCTTTGAGAATTTGTCAAAGGGGACAAAGTAAGCGCTCAGGAAAACTATGAAGTACTGCTACAAAATGGTTACCATTTTTCTGTTGCTTTCATTCAGTGTGAGTCTTTCTCACCTCTCTTTTGATATTATGTCCCATTCTTGTCAAAGTAATACTTTATAAGTACAAAATATTTTATATTTTTTGTCTTTTGTCTCCAGTACTTTAAATCTCTAGAGGTCTAAATCTGTTCTGTTTTCTCTAATGGTTTATTTCCTTGTGTATTTAATGATGTTGATTCTAATTGTTTGATCTTAAACTCAGGCCCCAAATTAGGGAGGAATCTGCATGCTTCTGAAGGGATCCAGGGGCTGTATGCCTCACACCACTTTGGTCTCCTGCAGCAGCTCTTCACTTCTTGGTTCACGTGGGTTTTCAGGTTGAGGAACCTTCTGGCTGTTGTGGAGGCTTAGTCTACCGATTGCAGGCTTTCTTCATGTTGGCATGCTGATTTAGAGCTTGCTGCATAGCATTTGCCATGGATTCAAGTTACTTGCTTGTGATTGTTCCTTTTGGTTATGGTATGGGGGTTGTTGGAGATCTTTACTTTCTGGAAGCCCATCAATACACGGGAAAGTGTTATTTTAGTCAACAACTAGTTGTTTTGTGTAGGAAGGCCCAATGGAGTAACAGCTTCATAGTGCTGCTGCCAGTGGAAGGCAATTTGTTTTCTTACATTCATTTATTTTATGATAAAAATATTTATAATAAAATATAAATGCTGGAGATTTAACTGAGAGTCTTACAAATGCTAGGCAAGGGCTCTATACTCCAACCCTTTTTCTTTATTTTTTTTTAAAGGAAAGAGGAAGCCTTTGGAGATTGAGAGACTGAAGATAGAAGCCACAAAGGGGTAAAAATGCTGAAAGGCAGGTCCAGGGAAATAGGAGGTGCCAGGAAGAGGAGCATACAGAGGGAGTGTAGGCCTGAGAAAGCAGGTACTACCTGAGCCTTGAGTGGCTGTGGTGAAGCTTTGGGTCCTGGGGGCAGGGAGGAGACAGAGAGCACAAGCTTAAAGCTGAGAGAACAGGGAATTTGGAGAACTGGTTAGTTCAGTTCTATAGAGAGTAGAAAAGGGACAAGTAATTGGCAGGCCCAAGTAAAAGGCTTGCTTAACTACATTTTCTCGGCACAAAATATTTCAGTGTAAATTTATTTATTTATTTTGGTACCAGGGATTGGACCCAGGGGTACTTAACCACTGAGCCACATCCCCAGTCCTTTTTTTTTAAATCTTATTTGAGACAGGGTCTTCCTGAGTTGCTTAGGGCTTTAACTAAGTTGTAGAGGCTGGTTTTGAACTTGCTATCCTCCTGCCTCAGCCTCCTGAGCCACTGGGGTTACAGGCCTGCGCTACTGGGCCCAACTCTAAATTTATTTTTTTAAATTAATTATTTTGTGGAACTTGTTCTTAGCCATAGTGGATTAAACATGCATGTTTATCTTTACATTCTCTCAAAACTCCAAAACAACACGGATAAGTAGAAAGTGGGGTCATGATGCTAGTAACATTTTGGAAGTTAGAGAATTGAGCACTAAGGAGCCTAACTGCTTGGTGGAAGCTGAAAGCTGAATGCCTTCTGGGTTGGGAACATCAGAGAAAAGCCAGGTTTTGGCCCAGAACCCTGGAAAGGTTTGGGAATTGGAAGTGCCAGGTGTCTCTGAAAGGCAGACAACTAGGACTGCTTGAAAGAAGCAGATAGAGGCCAAGATCCTGTCTCGGTCATGCTGTCATAAGACCACCCCTTCCCCAGTTTTGGGAGGTCTGTTTTTGGTGGAGGTTGAACCACAGGCCTCCCTGAGTGGCCCCTAGATATGGTAAGGGACCAGCTGACGGAGCACAGGGTGGGTGAACAGGTTGCAGTGGAAGGAGGTGTCTGGACTCGGCTGCTAGGTGCTGGCACCAGGATTTCACCTTCCTGCCAGAATATTGGTTGCTCTTCTAGAGAAACTGAACCAAAGCAAGGGGAAGACTGACTTTTGGGTGTCTTCAGTGAAGCAGCTCTGACCCCTCCAGTGGGAACCACCACATTTCAGGCTCTGTGTGCTGTACTGTGGTGGGTACATAGAGAGCCATGGGGCCACGCGGCTAACTCATAAGTGATAAAGCAAGCAAACAAAAGTCATATAAGAGGAAATTTGTGGAGAGAAAGAAAAATCCCTAATGGTACTCTTAAAACAACCAATTTCCTTTCCGTTCTCCTGTGGCTTAAAACTTTCTCAAAAAACTTTCTTTGGAATTACCCTTAAAATCTGTGGCGTTTTCATTTTGCTTAATTCACTAGAGGTAAATCTCTTTTTCTTGAAACTATTTGTTTTTTTTCTACTGGCCAGTGTGGTTAGGCTGTCCTAGAAAAGGGACTTCATGACTCACTTTTCTCTGCTTGAACTGGTCCCCAGAGACTGGGGCAGGCTGTAGTAGCTCAAGAGGTAAACCTGGAATTATATAGTGGATGGCTGAGTGGTTTTGTTTTATTTTTATTTTAGCATAAAATTTAACAATTTCATTGGTTATAGATAAGCAATGTGAATAATAAATAATGGGAAAATGTGACTCAGAAAAAAAAGAAAGCATTTT
Source organism: Geosciurus inauris (assembly GCA_004024805.1). NCBI lineage: Eukaryota > Metazoa > Chordata > Mammalia > Rodentia > Sciuridae > Geosciurus > Geosciurus inauris. Next base: position 14,757 of record PVHX01024200.1, read on the forward strand.
AAATATTAAATATTATGTTAAAATATTCAACACAATAAGGCCTATCATCTATCTGCAGAAAAACTAATGTGCCTCCAGGAGCTTCTAAGTTGTTCTTTGGTTCTATGATAGATGCTGTCCATTGTAGTATTTCTTTTCTCTTTTTTCTTTTATGTTATCAGTAGAACAAAAACAATTAAACTTTTCTAATAAGCGTATTTTATAATCAAAGCTAGTAGACAGTATTATTCTTGTTTTTTTTTTTTGTACCAGGGATTGAACTCAGGGGTACTCGACCACTAAGCCACACCCCCAAGTCCTATTTTGTGTTTTATGTAGAGACAGGGTCTCACTGAGTTGCTTAGTGCCTCGCCATTGCTGAGGCTGGCTTTGAACTCACGATTCTCCTGTCTTAGCCTTCCAAAGTGCTGGGATTACAGGTGTGAGCCACTGTGCCGGCTAGAAAGTATTCTTCTTGTTCTTCTTATTTTTTTTATGGTTGCTATTTATAAAGAACTATTTAAAAATAACATCTCAAGCTTTTGTATAAAAATTTTGGTAAAGAAAACACAGCCAAGAACCCAAAAATGATGTTCAGAGATTTCCTTGACTCCAGTTGGAAACAAGACTCACTTAAGAACAGTAGGCTTTTAATTCATGAAAAGGTATTTACATGGAGTTTCATCCCTGCAAGAGAAAGCTTCCACTTGAAATTGGCGAAATTTTATTTTTAGATTTTCAGCAAAGTAAAACCGTAACATTGAAACAGAGTCTCAGGGACCAGCATGGGTTCCTGTGGGTACCTCTTCGTGTTACAGTTTAGGAAACACTTTCATAAATATACTGTAACAATCCAAGAGGAGTTCATCCCATTTGAGATTCAGGAAGAAGGTGATGCCTAACGTAAGTCTCTTATAAAAATTATTATTCTTAAAGGCAGTTAAAAACATTTGTTTTACGTCTTACCACTCAACAAAAATTCTTATCAATTTCATTGCAATGGTATAGGTCATAAGCTTATAAATATTGTAATGCATTGAGATGTAGATTACTTTTATTTTAGAAAGAAGTCTCGTTTGTTTTTCTTCTTTGTGATTAGCTAATAGGTGTTTAAAATTTTGCTAACTAGATGTTTAATATTTTAGTATAATTTTAATATTAGCTTTAAAATTAAAACTGGTGACAACATAGACTCTATCATGGTTTTGTAACTCTAAGTTTATAATAATTAGAGTCTGGCTATATGTCTGCAATTTCAAGAAGTCCATTTTGATCCAAACTTTTTAGGTACTTTTTTTAACTCAGTTTTTGGAGCATGATTCTGTTCTTGATTGTTTTTAGCACTTGTTTTTGGCACATTGAAGTTTTGGGCAACACTGAGAAATTGGCAGTTTAACTTTCTGAATGCAAAGAGGAGAACAACAATTAGCTCTTGGTCTTTTAACATTCCTATTTTTTAAATTCTAATTAGGTATACATGACAGCAGAAAGCATTTTGATTCATTGTACACAAATGGAGCACAACTTTTCATTTCTCTGGTTGTACACAATGTAGAGTCACACCATATGTGCAATCATACATGTACCTAGGGCATTGATGTCCATCTCTTTCCATCATCTTTCCTGCCCATATGTTCCCTCCCTTTCCCTCCCTCCTTTTTGACCAAAGTTCCTCCAATCTTCCCATGCCCCCTCCCCCATTATGGATCAGAATCTACTTATCAGAGAGAACATTTGGCCTTTGGCTTTTTGGGATTGGCTTACTTTGCTTAACATAATATTCTCCAACTTCATCCATTTACCTGCAAGTGCTATAATTTTTTAAAATATTTTTTTTAGTTGTCAATAGACCTTCATTTTATTTATTTATATGTGGTGCTGAGAATTGAACCCAGTGCCTCACATATGCTAGGCAAACACTCAACCACTGAGCCACAACCCCAGCCTGCCATAAATTTATTCTCTTTTAATGATATTCTCTTTCTAGTGATATTCCATTGTGTATATATACCATAGTTTATCTGTTCATCTGTTGAAGGGCATCTAGGTTGGTTCCACAGTTTAGCTATTGTGAATTGAGCTGCTATCAATATTGATGTGGCTGCATCACTGTAGTACGCTGTTTTTAAGTCTTCTGGGTATAGACCTAGGAGTGGGATAGCAGGCTCAAATGGTGGTTCCATTCCAAATTTTCTAAGGAATCTCCATACTGCTTTCCAGATTGGTTGTACCAATTTGCAGTCCTACCAGCAATGTATGAGCATGCCTTTTCCCCCACAACCTTGCCAACACTTATTGTTGTTTGTATTCTTGATAATTGCCATTCTGACTGGCGTGAGATGAAATCTTACAGTAGTTTTGATTTGCATTTCTCTAATTGCTAGAGATATTGACATTTTTTTCATATATTTGTTGATTGATTGTATATGTTCTTCTGAGAAGTGTCTGTTCAGCTCCTTGGCTCATTTATTGACTGTGGTGGGGGTTTTTGTTTTTTTGGTTTTGGTATTAAGTTTTTCGAGTTCTTTATATATTCTGGAGGTTAGTGCTCCATCTAATGTGTGTGTAGCAACAATTTGCTCCCAGAGTGTAGGCACTCTGTTCACCTTATTGATGGTTTCTTTTCCCGAGAAGAAGCTTTTTAGTTTGAATTCATCTCATTTATTAATTCTTGATTTTACTTCTTGAGCTTTAGAAGTCTTGTTAAGGAAGTCGGAGCCTAATCCGACATGATAAATATTTGGGCCTACTTTTTCCTGAATTAGGTGCAGGGTCTCTGGTCTAATTCCTAGGTCCTTGATCCACTTTGAGTTGAATTTTGTGCATGGTGAGAGAGGGATTTAGTTTCATTTTTCTGCATATGGATTTCCAGTTTTCCCACAACCATTTGTTGAAGAGGCTATCTATTCTCCAGTGTATGTTTTGGGCACCTTTGTCTAGTATGAGATAACTATGTTTATGTGGGTTTGTCTCTGTCTTCTATTGTATACCATTGGTCTACATGTCTCTTTCGGTGCCAATACCATGCCTTTTTTGTTACTATAGCTTTGTAGTATAATTTAAGGTCTGGTATTATGATGCCTCCTGCTTCACTCTTCTTGCTAAGGATTGCTTTGCATATTCTGGGTCTTTTATTTTTCCAAATGAATTTCATGATTGCTGCTTCTATTTCTATAAGGAATGATGTTGAGATTTTAATTGGAATCGCATTGAATCTGTATAGCGCTTTTAGTATGACCATTTGGACAGTATTGATTCTGCCTATCCAAGAGCATGGAAGATCTTTCTATCTTTCAAGATCTTCAATTTCTTTCTTTAGTGTCTTATAGTTTTCATTGTAGAGGTCTTTCACTTCTTTTGTTAAATTGATTCTCCTGTATTTTATTTTATTTTTTTGAGGCTATTGTGAATGGGGTAGTTTTCCTAATTTCTCTTTCAGAGGGTTTATCACTAATATATAGAATGCATTTGATTTACAAGTATTGATTTTATATCCTGCTACTTTGCTGAATTCATTTATTAATTCTGGAAGTTTTCTGGTGAAATTTTTTGGATCCTCTAAGTGTAGAATCATGTCATCAGCAAATAATGATAGTTCGAATTCTTCTTTTCCTATTCATATCCCTTTAATTTCTTTCTTCTAATTGCTCTGGCTAGAGTTTCAGGGACTATGTTGAATAGCAGTGGTGAAAGAAGGCATCCCTGTCTTGTTCCCGTTTTTAGGGGAAATGCTTCCAATTTTTCTCCATTTAGCATGGTGTTGGCCTTTGGTTGTGCATAGATAGCTTTTACAAAGTTGAGGTATGTTCCTACTATCCCTAGTTTTTCCAGTGTTTTGAACATGAGGAGGTGCTGTATTTTATAAAATGCTTTCTCAGCATCTATAGAGATAATCATATGATTCTTGTCTTTAAGTCTATTGATGTGATGAATTACGTTTATTGATTTCCATATGTTGAACCAACCTTGCATACCTGTGATGAACCCCACTTGATCATGGTGCACAATCTTTTTAATATGTTTTTGTATGCGATTTGCCAGAATTGAGAATTTTTACGTCTGTGTTTATCAGGGATATTGGTCTGAAGTTTTCTTTTTTTGATGTGTCTCTGTCTGGTTTTGGAATCAGGGTAATATAGCCTCATAGAATGAGTTTGGTAGGGTTCCCTTCTTTTCTATTTCATGGAATAATTTGAGGAGTATTGGTATTAATTCTTCTTTGAAGGTCTTGTAGAACTCAGCTGAGAATCTGGTCTGGTTCCGGGCTTTTCTTGGTTGGTAAGCTTTTGATGGTATCTTCTATTTCCTTGCTTGAAATTGATCTGTTTAAGTCATGTATGTCCTCCTTATTCAATTTGGGTGGATCATATGCCTCTAGAAATTTGTTGGTGTCTTTAAGGTTTTCTATTTTACTGGATTATAAATTTTCAAAATAGTTCCTAATTATCTTCTGTATTTCAATAGTGTCTGTTGTGATATTTCCTTTTTCTTCCTGAATTTTAGTAATTTGAGTTTTCTCTCTCATTCTTTTCATTAGAGTGGGTAAGGGTTTATCAGTTTTATTTGTTTTGTTTCAAAGAACCAGCCTTTTGTTTTATCAGTTTTTTTTTGTTTTTGTTTTTGGTGCTGGGGATTGAACTCAGGGGCACTCGACTACTGAATCACATCCTCAGCCCTATTTTGTGTTTTATGCAGAGACAGGGTCTCACTGAGTTGCAATAATAAATCTGAAGATTTATTTTAAGAATGATTTGGGGGTTGAGGTTGTAGCTCAGTGGCAGAGCACTTGCTATTTGAAAAAAAAAGAATGATTTGGAAGGTTTTTTAAAAATAAACTTAATTCTTCAGAAATTTTAACTGCAAATTCCTTATTCTTATCTTAGGGAATTGGTTTGAAATGTTACATTTTTACGTGTGTGAAATTATCATTTTCATTTTATATTAAATTGATAACATCACTGTGAATATGCCTTCCTTCACCTAGTTGTAAACTTGACTGTGATCATGATGGCACATGCAACTGGATAGAGAGTCATTGTCACTATTTTAAGGCTTAAAAATTAGATGTGTTTATAGGCCAGGAAATAAAAAATCCAGTCAAGACCATCTGTGGGTCCTAAGCATTGATCCCTCATCTTCTGTAATAAAATGCTGTGTTGGCTGCTTGGCTGAACAGGGAGAAGTTATTAAATTGGCATTTGGTCTGAAATGTTCCTTGGGTAATCAGTGAGTGATTTTAAATGTTCTTACTACATTCTGTGGGATAAGACAAGGAGTGACAGTCCAGCAAACAAGAACTGAGTGTATGCTGTGTGCAAGAAATCAACCTATTAGGATAGGTTGTTGACTCCCTTGGGTCAAGATGACAGCCTTGGCAATGACAGGCATTGTATTGGGTCTGTTCCTTACTGAGTGGGCTGAGAGACACATGTCACTGATTCCCTTATTTTGGGTTGAGTTTTGAAGTGATTGTTGAACTTGAGTCTTGCTGTGTATTTTTTTAAGCATTGATTGGTATGTTCATTGTGGTTTAATATTCTCTTTAGTATCGTACTCACCTGTCAGAGTGCTACTGTGCCAGTTCTATTTGTGGCAAGGCATGAAAGTTTCTCTGTAATTTCTAAGTAGCAAGTGTCATTATGGCCTAGGAAAAAAAAGGCTAAATTTCTTTTTGAGACTCTGAGTGCTTTGGATGTAACTTTTGGCTCTTTACTAATACACCTGGGGTCAGTTCAGCAAGTATGTCTTTAGTATGTATTACAGTGTTCTCCTCAGTATTTTGCGGGGATAGGTTCCAGGAATGCCCATCCCCCAACAGATTTCAAAATCCACAGATGCTCAAGACCTTTATATAAAATGCGTAGTATTTGCATATATCCTACATAATTGTCTTATATACCATGAGTCATCTCCAGATTATGTATAGACATATGTAACACAATGAAAATGCTATACAAATAGTTGTTATACTGTATTGTTCAGAGGATAACAACAAGAAAAAAGTTCATATGTGTTCACTATGGGCGGTTTTTTACCCCCTACATACTTTCAGTATGCAGTTGTTTGAATCCATGGATGTGCAGGATGAATCCAGGGGTGGCATGGAGGGCCAAGTGATATTCAAGCTGTTTGTCAGTCATTATTCTCAAGCAGTCCAGACTCCAATAAGGGTCTGCCTGCGTGTAGATAGGAAGTAATGGTTTACCACAGTCAGTGGATGCAATATGTATGTAATAAAAGTCATGCTTAAGGCATGGGTACTTTATAGATTATTATTTTTATTTATGGTGAGGCAACTGAATTTTGTGGAGGAGATGGAGACTGAGAATGGTTCAGGTGGATAAACGTGGACTTTAAGAAGAAATCATTAACTGGGCACAGTGGTACATACCTATAATTCCAGTGGCTTGGGAGGCTGAGGCAGGAGGATCACCAGTTCAAATCCAGCCTCAGCAACTTGACGAATCACTAAGCAACTTAGTGAGACCATGTCTTTAAATACAAGGGCTGGAGAGGTGGCTCAGTGGTTAAGCGGCCCTGGGTTCAATCCCAGGTACCAATAAAAACATTAGCCAGGTGCCATGACATATACCTGTAATCCCAGTGATTTGGGAGGCTGAGGCAGGAGGATCTCAAGTTTGAGGCCAGCCTCAGCAATTTATGCGACTCCCCCATCTCAAAATAAAAAATAAAAAAGGACCAGGAATATAGCTCAGGGCTAAAGTGCCTCTGTGTTCAACCCCCAGTGCAAGGAAGAAAAAGAAAAGAAAAAAAAAAATCACATTTTTATTGTTGCAGAGTATTCCAAGAAATGGGAATGTTGTGGAGGTATAATATAGCATGTAGCAGATAGTTTGGAATATACACTGTTAAAGAGGTAATGGAGGGAGAAGAGATAGATATGGGTGCAGGGCCTATAACTTGAAGGGACTGGCATGCTGTGCTTTAGATCTTAGAGTTTTTTCTTAATATATAGTCATCAACTTAAAGTAATCAGAAGATCTAAGCCAGGAGATGAAAGGATGGAATTCAGCTCCCTCTGGTTGTAATCTGGAGCTTGGATTGAAGATGATTGAAATTGGAGGTATGATTACTATATTTGGGAAGGTTTAAAAATGTTCAGGAGTGAGTTTTAATTTAGTAAACTTGTTTAACTGAACTGAAAGGATGAGCTAATGAACATAGGCGTGACAGAGGGAATGAAGGAAAGAGGCAGAGAGGTGGACTAGCTGGTGGACAGGACCAGAGCCTGAGTGGTCAGGTTACTGTCAGCCCAGCCCAGGGACACTGCCTGAATCCTGGCTGGCTGGATTCCACCACCTGCCCACATGAGAAATAGGAAAAAGATGAAAAGGGGAAAAATAAACTTTATTTAGTTTAATCAAACTAGGGAGAAGCAACTAAATTGTTTCTCTTCTCCCATCAGCCTCAAAGAGGTGTTAAGATTTATAGGAACAAAAGCCAGGTGATAGACACATGTAGATTCAGTTGGCCTGAAGAGGGGGCAACATGGGACAAACAACAGGAAATACATGCAGATTTAGGTAGCGGAGGTGCAAAGACCTGGGCAAAGGCCCATTTCTGCTCCCAGATCCCAGCTGCTGCTGCTTCTACTGCTGCTGCTGCTGCTGCTGCTGCTTTTTTAAAAATATTTTTTAGCTGTCAGTGAACCTTTATTTTATTTATTTATATGTGGTACTAAGAACTGAATCCAGTGCCTCACACATGATTTGCAAGCACTGAGCGAGTATCCCAGCCCCTCTCCCGGCTTCTTTGGCACCTGTCTGGGTCAGGCCTTCAGCTGTTACTTCCAGCAGAGGAAGTTCCTCTTAATTCATAGGGATGCTCTCAAATTCAGTCTATTTTAGTTACAGAAGGATGAGTAAGAGAGAGTAGTCTGGGTTTAGACCTTGGCAACTGATGCAGCTCTCAAAAAGGAGAATAAAGAAGAAATGTTAGGAGAGGTGAGTTTGAGTTTTAGGTGGAGATGGCCAGTAGGCAGTTGGATAGAAACATGGTCAAAGGTGAGGCCACGAGCAAAACTATAGACTTAGGAGACGCTGTACCAAAGTGGTGATTGATGAGGGAGGGTGAGGAATGAGAAGACAGCCAGCGGGAGCACTCAGGGAGAGCATTTTGAGGAAGCAGACACTGGGAAGAAACAGAAAGAGAAGTGAGTTAGAAATAAGATGTTACAGGAGCTGAGGCAAGAATAACATGAAAGAATAGGTGTCAGTAGTGTCCAAAACCAGAAGTTGCCTAGGGTATTGACTGGCTTTGGAAATTTGGAAGTTACTTAGCCATAGCAGTCTAGAACAGAAGACAGTTCCATTGGAATAGTAATTTGTATTCTACCTTTGCTACTTATTTATTCTGTGACTTTGGAAAGCCATTGTATTTGTTACTTTGTAAAGACTTGGTTAGCTTCTTGGTGGGATTCAGTCTGATCTGTGGGACCCCAAGGATTCAGAAAATATGCCTTGGAGCTTATCAAGAAGAGCAAAGATGAAGTCAGATATTTATGGCAGGAAGAGGTACTTGTACTTTCCCCTTACTTCAAACAGTATTTTACTTTATGATTTCATTAAAAGAAATGTGTAGGATAAGAAGTTGCAAAATGACTGGCCTATAGGACCGTTAAGATACTTTCCAGCTTTAAAAGCTGCATTCATAGCTGATGAATTATTAATGATTATTTTAATTAATAAAAATAGATGCTAACTTGCTTATAATTTGGATTTTATTCAGAGGTCAAAATTAGTGTCTGAATGTATATAGTAATAATAATTCTCACTTTCATTAGGACTGAAAACTTCTAAACTGCATTCTGTTGTATACCTTGTTAAAAACATGTTTTTGGCCGGGCATGGTGGCGCACCCCTGCAATCCTAGTACTTTGGGAGGCTGGGACAGGAGAGCTGTGAGTTGAAAGCCAGTCTCAGCAACGGTGAGGTGCTAAGCAACAGTGAGACCCTGTCTCTACATAAAACACAAAATAGGGCTGGGGATGTGGCTCAGTGGTCGAGTACCCCTGAGTTCAATCCCTGGTTCCTCAAAAAACAAAAACAAATTTTTTTTGTGTCTTGCCAGGTTCTGACTCAGAAGATCTTTTGGAAGAATTGCTCTGCTGTTTGATGCAGTTAATCACTGATATTCCACTCTTGTAAGTTCTGGCTAAGCCAGGATTTGTTTTATCTCCTTTGTATATTAAAGATGATAATAGATTATGTTGAAGAATTTGTAGGTCTAGGTGTAGTATTTTTATATCTGTCTTTTAAGGATTGTATATCCATGGAATTCCTTTTTCTCTCTTGCCTAATAGTATTTACACTTTGACTATCTATCATCAGAACAATAATTTTATGTTAAGGGAAAATAATGAAACCTTTTGGCAATATTAATCATTAGGCACAGAATTAGATTAATCTCTGTAATAAGAGACTTTATAGATCTGTGGAAATGAGTTTGAGAGAGAAGCAGCTTGAATCTAATCTGTATGTTGTAGACACAAGTTTGCCACCCCATATTTGTTCTGCCTTTTTTCCTGCTTCCTGATTTTATTTCTGGCCTCTTTTGGAGAGGACAGATTTCTGTTTCTAGCCTTCTTTGAAGCTGGGTGTGGACATTGAGACCCAGGGTGAGGTCCTCAAATAACATTTCTGGGTAAAACACTTAAGAAGGAGGTGTATCTTTTTGTTCTTTTTTTTTTT